>MBAC02005506.1:0-34799 GCA_001712635.2 Nothophytophthora sp. Chile5
TGGTCCGCATGGCCTCAGTGGATTGCACAGACCCGGAAGCCGTCTGGCTCTGTCGTCGCGCACACATCCGCGCGTTCCCGTCCATGCTCATCTACATGTACGGCAGCACGTCCACGCGGTATATCTATAACGGGCCACGCAAGACGGAGCACCTGCTGCAGTTCCTGGACCTCTTCTTCCGTCGTCTCGAGCCAGATGCCGACTTTGCCGAAGAAGTGAATGTGAACAACAACCAATTGGGGTTGCCACTGCCTGTGCGTGTGAACGAGGAGAACCTGGAAGGTCTGGACTTCAAGAAGCATCGCCCGTCGACCACCGCAGTGCAGCGTGGCGCTGTCGAAGGCTGTGAGATCTCAGGCAGCATCAGTGTGAACCGCGTGCCCGGTATGCTGGTGTTCACGGCTCGTTCCGATGAACTGTCGTTTGATGTGCAAGCTGTGGACATCTCGCATCGCGTGAACCACTTCTCCTTCGGCCAGATGCGACGCACCGAGAACCTGGTCTCGGGCGACCGCGGGTTGTTGGCGGCGCCGTCCAATCGCTTCCCGCTGGATGACAAGAGCTACGAGAGTGAGAGTGCAAATGTGACTGTCGAGCACTTCCTGAACGTAAGGAGAGATGACGTGGATGATCTCCGTTCTCTGCTTACTGGGCTTGACTGAGCTTTGCTGTCGTTGTGTGGCTGTAGGTGGTGGGCTTTGACAATCAGGATAACACCCGCAAGACGCACCTGCAACAGCGTTCGTACGAGTTCACGGCGACCACGACGCAGTACACGGACAAGCAGCCGGCCGCGCTCTTCACGTTCGACATCTCGCCGCTCGTGGTGCAGATCACGACGGACAAGATCCCGTTCTACCATTTCATCACGCACCTGTGTGCAGTGATTGGCGGCGTGTTCACCATCCTGGGCCTCGTGGACTCGGGGCTCTTCCACGCCATGAACTCCATCAAGAAGAAGCAGCAGCTCGGCAAGCTGTCGTAGAGCGGCAAGAATCCTCACAACCAGATCCCACGTTGGTTGTGAAGGAGGCTTCGCCTGTGCATATTGAAAGCAAGAGAAACAGAGCCCAAAACAAGAAAGCAACCTCTACTCTATTGACTTGAGCTCGTCGATTATCTGGGTCTGCGTGCGTCCAGATAAGATTTGACGGCGTCGAGTTTCCGGAAGTGTTGAGTGACAGCAAAGCCCCAGACGTAGAGGTTCCCGACGGCGCAGCTTACGGAGATCAGCATAAGCGGTAGGAATGCGTACTTCGCGCCGATACGCGGGAGAAACGGGAACACTGCGGCCAGGAAGGCCACGCCAGCCAGAGCGACGAGGAACCAGCGCTCGAAGACCGACATGCCCACAGCCGTCACCTTGATATGACGCTCCTTGAGCGAGTGCTTGAGCAACGGCACGAGCGCCACCTGTGCTAGCAGAGCATGCAACGCACCTAGCAGCACTTTGGTGCCTTGCTCGGCCGGAGTAAACAACAGCGGGAAGAGCGAGATGGTCGCGACAGCTGACGCGAATCGATACAGCCGCATACCGTTGACGCTGTCAGCCGCCATGAGTGCCATCGGGAGCGTCACCTGCAGAATGGCCTTCTCGTGGACGTGGTAGCCCAATAGGAAGGAGCAGAGCATGCAATAAGCCAATGCGCTGGTGAAGAGCGACGAGTCCGGGTACTTCCAGATGCTCTGCAGCACCGGCGCCATCATGGCGAAGGTCAGAAGAGCGCAGGCCAGCGGGGACACGGCTGGAAGCACGGCAAAGCTCGCTTCCTGAACGAGGCCGCCACTCATAAGCGCGACTCCTTGAGAGGCTCCCGGGAAGCCTAGCACGACCAAGACCTTGTCCAGAAAGGCGTAGAGCGCCCAGACGTTGGGCGCCCAGTAGGCGTGACACAAGCCACGCTGGACCGGGAACAACCGCGACAAGATCTGCTTCATGCCGGCGATCGGGTCTTCGTGGGTCCAGAGGATCGAGCCGAAGGCGAAGGCAAAGACCGCCAGTACTAGGACGCCAAGACGCACGAAGTTGAAGATCGAGAAGACCGCGTTGCCGTCGTAGAAGTCTTGGATAGTCTCGTGTACGTCCGTACTGGAGATCGAGCGCTTCCGACGCTTGTTGCTGTCGTCAGTGTCGGTGTCGGAGTCTGAGGACATAGTGGCCGGTCGCTTGACGTAGCAGTGATGCCCCAATAAATAGATGAAGTATAGCGGCGCCGCGTACAGGTAAATGTGCTTCATCATGAGCAGAACGGCGTACAGCAGCGCGCCTTGCAGATCCTGTTGCAGTCGGAACTTGGTGGCCGACAGGATGAGCAGACCGAGCAGCATGCCATTGTATTGGAAGTGGATGTGGTCCACGTAGAGCAGTCCGGCGTCCAGCACAGTGATGAGCATGATGGCCAGTCGCTTGGCTCGTGAGAACGCCCACTCCGTCGTGGTTACGCTCGGCCAGGACGAGCAGTAGGCGTGCAAGGCGTAGAAGAGCACGAGATCCGAGACGATGACGCTGCCGCGCTGGAACAGCAGCACCGAGGGGGAGAACACGGGCGTGGCGGAGATCAGCAGCATGCCGCGGTCCACCTGCGCCGCCAGGACGGACAGCGCATACTCGAAGTAGGCGAAGAAGGGCGGGTAGTCCAGCGTCCACTCGCTTGTTTTCTCATGGTACCAGTCGCGTCGAGGCAGCGCGTTCGTGAGGCTCAGCCAGTTGCGATGCACCTCAAAGTCCGTGCTGGTGTAGGACGGCAGCAGCAGCAGCTTCAGCGCGATGGAGAACAACAGCAGAGCCACGAGCGACGCGTCCAGGCGCTGCTTCTGCCGGCGGACGGCGGCGAGAGGCGGCATCGCCCAGCTCGCGATCGAAGAGTGAGGCGGGAGCTCTTCGTGCTACATGGTGCGCTGTGATTGGTGGATAATCTGGTGATAGTGTTCATTTTTATCGAACCGTTATTTCGGATTTCATATCGGATACGGTTCATTTGACCTGCGATCCAGCATATTCAACATGTAGCCATTCCTGACAAGGCAAGGAGCTGCTGGGGCTTCACCATGGATGCGCGGGACGGGAGGCAGGCAGCTACATGCCCGTTTGCTGCATTTAAGAGCTGGTGCGTGTCCCACATGGAGGCCTATGGCCTTTCGCTCAGGTGTCAGGCCCGTTGGCGCGGCAGCCAATCCTGAAGTTGGAAGTCCTCAAGCACGGAAGCAGCCAGCATTGAAGGATCAATGGAGACTCCGACGGCCATAGAGGCGCCAGATCGAGACCGCAATGTGTCAAGACCGGAAGGGGAGGATTCCATCGCCGCGACTCAAGCTGGAGGCTGCGACTCGTCGGCCGGAGATTCCCTCAGCTCCTCGTTGAAGCGCAAGGCAGACGATAGCGGGAGCGCACCATGGGCGTCTCGCTCCTTCGTCCTCACGGATCGCCAGCACCAACTCGTCCTCCAGCTGGAGCAGTCGTTCCCGAATTGGTCCGAGCGGATGGCAACGGAGCCGCCGCTGCTCTGCTGGAACGCCAAGTGGCGGGCAATTCACGCTGAGATGCGTGCCCGCTGTCCAGACCTCGTTGCGTCCAAGGAGACGCTCATGCGCGTGTGTTCCTGGGCGCGACGGAAGCGCCAGAAGTTCGAGCAGAAGGGCAAGAGCGACTCGAAGCTCGAGGCGAAGATGGCGCACCAGACGCTGGTGGGCGAGCTCGCGGCCTTCAAGCGGCAGATCCAGGAGGACTTCGGGGCCGAGCTCGAGCAACAGAGACAGACGGTGCACGGAATGTGCACCGCCGTCAGCAGACTGGACGGGAACAAGCTTCGAGCCGAGCGTCTGCAGCGGGAGTCGGACCACTACGCGGCCAGGGCCGCCGAATATCAGGCTGCCAAAGAGCAGACGCTGCAGACGCGTGGAGAGTACGCGACGGAGCTGCTGGAGGCCACGACGGAGGCCGCGAACCTCGATATTGAAGTGGCGTTGAGCTCTCGAAACATTGAGGCGCTCAGGGAAGACAACACCTGGCTGGCTGAGGAAGCAGCTCACGAGAGAGCGGCGAGAGTCAAGTGCGAGGCCGCGCTGGACAACACCGCGAGACTCGTCGCCTTCCTAAAAGCGCGACTGGCGCGCTCGGAAGCGAAGAACGTCGCGCTGGCGCAAGAGAACACGACGACGGCCGAGGAGTTCCTGCGCCTGCAAGCCGCCCCGCCCAGTCCATGAGAGGCCAACGCACGTGGTCTAGACATGGTACGAGGAGGTGGGTAGGTTGAGAGCATGTTGTTCGTATTTATTATCGCTACCTGCTTTTGAATGGCGAACATGCACTGGTTCAGCAGCGCGTTGAGCTCAGCCGTCCACTGCATCTCGACGAGCCTGTCGTACCCCCAACTGATCTGGCACGAGCCAGCGCAGCTCGATGAAGAAGAGGTCGGCCGGATGCAGCAAGAGGTTCACGGCTTTTTGTACCCGAGGATACGATCACCGATCAAATCTGAGTTTGCTCCAGCGAGTTAGTCACAGCAAAGCGTTGGTCCCGCCTAAAGAGAATCCTCCAGTTGCCACAGCAATCATCGTTACCTGACTACTCCAGCACTTCCAGACAGACTCTGCTCTCCGCATCTCCAGCGATCCAGCCCAAGTGGATGGCGAGATAGCAAGTCGCGGGTAACCTCGTTGAAGATGACACGCTGCTATTCACGCCGATGATGTCGATTCTTGCAGCACCTCCTCTCGACCGAGCCGCATCGGCCTGCAGGCGACTCCCAGTCCATCGGCTGCACGGCCACATCCAATCGTAAGTTCCGTTGCGTTCCTTGCACACAGTCTGCTGTGCGCGCTTGAGCCTTTCCCGAACGTGACGACCTCCAGCGGCGAACGAATTGATCATCCAGTACCTCAACACCAGTCCAGTCCGTCGTCGTCTCGAACTTCGTCCGTTCACGACCAGAACTACGGGATCGAACCACCTTGACCTGCCACTTTACCGTGCCCCTACATGGCCGACGCACTACCTGGAGATGGCACCGACGCGGGCGCTCACTACAGCAGCCAGCACCTGCGGAGCGATGGCGAACACTTCGTTGACTGCGCCAGCGCCACAGAGAAGCCGCGTCTCGGTTTGGAGTCGGTCGTCCATGATGATAGAGATGGACTGCTGTTCTCGCAGACCCAGAGGCCCAAGACAGCCACGCGAGTAGCCGAAGACCCGCACCAACGTCTTCATAGCATCCGTAGCAACGCGGAAGTAACGAGAAACAGTGACATATCAGTCAAAGAAACAGCGATCGCGGTCGGAAATGAGAATTTGGAGACGTACCTCTTGATCAGCGAGTGAAATCTCCTCGGGATCTGCTTCGAGCAACGCGCCCAACGCCTCCAGGTCAATAGATCGGTCCAGTTGTAGCACAGCAACCGCGTATCGAACGTTTGTGGTCTGAGTGGCAGCAGTTCGCTTTCGCTGACGAACCAGCAACGCGATGCTCTTTACAAGCAGGCCGTCTTTCTGATTCAAGCCTTCGTCGCACTTCAGGAAGTCCACAGTCTTCGCCAGTCCTAGCTCGCACAAAGCGGCCTTCACATGCTCCTTCCCGAGCGGTAGAACAGCAGATATCGTCGAGTTTCGCCAATAGGAGGGACTGTCAACGGCCGCAAAGCGCTTCATATACTGGACGAAACGATCAGGCAATGCGCTCCCAGTGTCGCGCTGGACGAAGCTGATGTCGGCAAGTAAGTGGATGGCAAGACGGCGTACTGCATGTGCGTCGTTCGCGGCGTAGAAGAGCTGGCTTTGTGACAAAGGGCGACTACTCCAGTCCGAGCACTGCTCCTCCTTGTCTACATGTTCGCCAAGACACGCATGGTGGAGCCGTGAAAGTCCCCATTTGCTGGCCGGAACGTGGCGAAACAAGGCCAGATGCTTCAACTCCACCAATAATGGGGCGTCATGTTCTGTATCCTCGACTTGAGTGCTCCAGCGGGACTTCATCAGCCCCGGGAATGATTGCTCGATCCTTTTCAGGTCGCTGGACACGCTGAAACCAACCAGCACGAGGCATGGTGAGGGTTTCCAGATGAAGGCCAGTGGTGCCGCAGCTGCAGCTCCAAGAACCTGGACGTCGACCACGAAGACGACGTTTTCAACCGCGAGTTGATAAACGCTCAAGCCTTGGCTGTCACAGGTGTTCGCTTCCTCGTCTTTGAAGCCGTTGACCTTCTCCTCCGAGAGAAACTGGGGTCGCCATTCACAGTCCAAGCCAACCAGCATCTTGCCTTTGAGGATTTGCTCATCGACCGCCGTCTTCACTGAAGAGAACACGTCGGCTTCGAGCGTCTCCAGACAGCGAACGACCTCGTCGAGTTGCTGGATGGAAGCCACGTATTGCCACTTGAAGGTAGCAGCCACGCTGCCGTCGATGATGGCTCGGTTCCTCAGGTGATCAGCAGGGTTGCCGAGCCCAGCACCTTGTACAGCCATCGAGGTAGGGAATCCCGTCGCGTCCTCGAGCTCATTAAATACCTTTCGTAAGCGCTTCAACGCCTTGGACATGTTCAGAGTCGACAACTGTCGGTAGAGCGACTGTAACATCACAATATCCTTCTTGAGCGAGGCGAGCAGCTCGGCATTTTGCCAGTCCTGCTGCTCGACAAGCCGCTCAAACACCGCACGGACGTTCAGTGAATACATGGGGTCGTCAAGGCAAAAGACCCGGATCATCTCGACCGCGATCGCGTTCCAGCGAGTGCTCCGGGCAGTGAGCAGCTCGTTCAGAAGACACTGGAGACTGTGCTGATCCTTGGAGCTCCTGATAGATCGGCTTAAGTCATGTGTAGCCAGGTCAATAGCCCGTAGAACGAGGTTGAGGAAGGCCCATCGAGCTTCTTCACACGCCACCTCCTTCAGAAATGCCACCCAATCCGACGAATCGTCCGATAGAGACGTTTTGTCACTCTCTGCAATGCTTCCACGACTCAGATTCTCGAAAACGTCCAGTAGTAAGTACCCCACGCGTTGAGTAAGTCTCGTGTCTGCCTCACAACCACCAAGAATGAGAAACTCCAGACACGCTCGTAGATACGTCGCCTCTCCTGTCCTTCCGTTGTTGTCGCTGCCGATGGAGCTTGCTTGCTGTCTTCTCAACACCAGCACCTCCTTCGTCGACCGTTTGAGGTCGGCGTGGCTGAACAGTTTGTCCTCTGCTCCCAAAACCATCAAGAGTTCTTGGCACAGAGCGCGCGGTCTCACAGTTGCCGGGTCAGCGAACTCGTGATGCTTTAGCTGGCGTTTTGGTGGCAATTCGGCGATACTGGGTTTGATGACCCCGTCAGCCACCCAATCTGAGGGTCGACTTATGTATTCGCGCTCCCCACTACCAGTGATCACACTCCGACGAACTGTTCGTCGGAACCGAACGGGTTCATGACATAGTGGAGACGGATCCCAGCACTTTGGATCCAAGATAAACCCTCGAGAAAGCTCGCACCAGCGTTGGATGCTTTCGTGCGCCTCAGGGTCAATTGGCTCACCGCAACGCACGAGTTCCGCTATGAGAAGTGGCATTGCCACTCCGCCTTCTTCTGTCTTAACAGACGAAGCCAACGCCTGGAAATGTTCTTTAACAAACGCCAAGAGTTCCTGGAGAGTCAGTGTCTCGACTCGAGGAATGCCCAGACCTTCGTCTCCTTCGATAACCGTCCGTCCGGTCTTGGGGTCCTCTATAGCCACGGCGGGAGACAGCCAATGCAGCTTGGGCAGCACCACGAAGCGACTTCTACTGAGCGCTTTGGCTGGCAGTTCCGCTTCGAAATCCGCCGTCCACCAGCCCTGTAAGTGGTCCGCAGCGATGCTTGGGTTGCATGAGGCCTCGAAACCTGGTGATGTATCCTTCGTTGGCTGAGGATTCCGATGGAATTGCCAATCATGGGCGACTGTCACCTCCGCAGTCGACGCGAAATGGCGCAGAGGATGGAACAGATAGCCGCGTAGGACGATGTGGGACTGCACCTGGTCGCTGTAGTTCTCTTTCAGCCACGACTGGACGCTGTCTCCGCGACACATGGCCAGCTTCCGATCCACTTCTTGCACCCGCCACGCCAGATTCTCACCGAGATGAGGCCCCACAAACTGCTCCAATGGAGTGTAGACATCGCTATCCCTCGGACGGTGGACCTTCGTGTCTGCTTCGGAGCTGGCGGACTTGTTGTCCAGTGGATTTAGCAGGAAGAACTTGACAGACGACTCGACGTGGAAGTCGCGAGGCATCTGGTTGAAGCGGCATCGAAAGAGGAATTTGAGCTGCCCCACCGTCCGATTGGACGAGGACACGATCTGCTTCCCGCACTGGAGCTTCTCTACTGTCAAGTGCGGGCAGAAGCGGAGCCAGTACTCGAGCAGCGTCGAGAAGTAGACGCCCAGTGCCAGCATGCGGCCTTTGGTTCGCGTCGAGTCTGTCAGAGGCCAAGAAGACTGTCAACACTGCATCTCTGAGCCATGTCCCGGCGGAACCTCACTCCCAGAGACTCCTTTGGCAGCTAGAGTCAATGGCGAAGACACTCGTTACCTTGCAGGAACACGAGCAGGTGCGTGGGGTCGTCAGCGAGCATCCGGAGCCACTCGACCACGCCGTCTTGGTGCAGCGCGTCGACGCCGAAATCATCCGGAAGCACCGGATACTGGACCCCGTTGAGCATATGGGGGCTTGTGACGATCCACAGTAGGTCGCGCACCGCCTTGGGCATGCACAGGACGTCTGGCAAGCAGCGGTGCCGCCGTCCGGACGCAGCCATTTCCACAGTTCGCGAGCAAGTTTGAAGGCGAGAATCCGTCGCATTGATTGGGTAATATGAATCAACGATTGGCTGCAATTGGTCAAAAATAGGTGAATATTGACCAACAATTGCTCCCTTCCATTACGAACATGGCTACACGCATGCCTTGCAATCGACAACTGCTATCCCTCTCGGCTGGTGCCGTCAATGCGACGGCTTGGTCTCCTCCAGGTCCTCCTCGGTCTCCTCGACAGCCTCCGTCTCCTCGTCCAGATCCAGCTCGACGTCGTTCAGGTCCATGGGCGCCGTCACCGCAGCAGACGGAGCGATGACCTGGACGCTGCCATGTCGAGTGAACACAGGCGGAGCCGAGCCGTGAGGCACCGTCATGAGCTCCGGATCCGACACGGGCGAGCTCGCGGTCTCCGCCAATGCTGCGTCCTCCTCGTCCTCGGTCGGTGCTGGAACCCCCGGACGCCCTGCTGCAGCGGCCGTGGCGTTGCTGGGCAGCGACAGCATCCGCAACGCGCCGATGGCGCTCAACGCCTTGATTTTCTTCCGCGCGCGCTTCCACTTGGCGTGGACCGTGAGCTTCGCGTTGATACGGAAGCCTTCCATGAACTCGTTGATGTTGATCTCGTTGTCGTGGCTGAAGTCCATCATGCGCATGTAGTCCAGGCCGTTGGTGCTGAAGGGCTTGGTGCCAGGCGGCAGGTGAGTATTCAGCAGCTTGATGCCGTTCTCCAGCTCCTCCACGGAGATGGTGCCGTTGCCGTCGCGGTCCAAGACACGGAAGAGCGCCTCCAGGCGCGAACGATGGCGGTACAGCGAGTTGAAGGCGCTGCGACTCTCCGCGCGCCCGGGATCGGCACTTTCACTGCTCTCGGACCGCGTCCGTGCTCCCTCCGCGTTGTATCGCTCCAGAAAGTCTTCGTACGGGACTAATCCTTCGTCGTCCAATGCTGTGAGCAGCGGCTGCAGTGCCTTCCAGTCCAGCGACAAGTCCAACACGTCCTCCATGACAGTGCCCCAGCTCTGAACCGTCAGCTTCCCGACCTTCGCTGCGTCCTCCTTCTCGAACTCCTCCACCAAGTCAGCGCGGTACTGCACGATGAGCGAGAAGAGCGCGTCGAGGTTGGACACGCCCATGTCGCGACTCTCGGCGCTCGCCATATACTGAAAGAACGCAGGCTTCTCCTTGCCCGACGGGACGCGCATGAAGCAGCCCAGGTTGTTGGCCTTGCCGCAGTAGTTAGAAGCCGAGAAGAGCGTGACCAGCATGCCCTTCTCCTGGTACGGCCAGTCGAAGCCACGGGGCACGCACTCATGCGACCGCACAATGAGCGATAGCTTGTTCTTGGTCATGAACTTCTGCACCACGTCGGGGCCGTAGTTGATCCCAGCCCCGCGTTTGTTCTCCTCAAAGCCCTTCGTGACCTTAGGGTCGCTCCAGAGCAAGTCGCGGATGATCTGCATCTTGCGGTGCGGCTCGCGATCGCGTCGGTTCTTGGGCTTCGTGCGGTACCGCGTGAGGTCGTATCCGGCGCGGTCCAACACGTTGAGCTCCCTGATCAACACGCTGTCCCGCGGCACGCCACCGTGCACCACAAGTACTCGGCCGTCGATGAGTGTAGCGAGCGGCAGCTGGCAGAAGGCCTCGCAGAAGAGGTCGTACACGGCGCGGTCGTACTTGACCTCGCACTCCTTCATGAAGCCGAAGACCTGCGTGATCGAGTTCTCCTCGTGGTTGCCGCGGTTCACCAGCACATGCTTCGGGTACAGCAGCTTGAAGAGGTAAATGAGCACGGCGATCTCCACGCCACGGTCGCCGCGGTCCACGAAGTCGCCGTTGAAGAGGTACGGGTTACTCTCCGACGGCAGGCCGTTCTCCCGGAAGATGAGCAGCAGATCGTCCAGTTGGCCGTGCAAGTCTCCGATGATCGTGATGTGGTTGGCTGGCGCGACCGTGAACTCCACCATGGTGGGCTCTTTGCGGAACAGCGCCAAGGCTTCGGTGGCCACGCGTACCACCACGTTGCGCGGGATCTTGCGGCCATTGCGGCAGGAATCCAGGAGATCCTCCACGTTCTGGAGCGTGATGACGTCGTCCAGCTCGTCCGCTTGCACGTACATGTTGGCGATGTCGATGTTGCCCATGTCTTGCTGGGATATGGGCGCCGTTGCGGCCGCTGGCGCCGTCTGCTCGGCGCTTTTCGGGTGTTTGGCGTCGTCCAGACCGGGGATGTAGTTGACCAGCGCATCGAGGAACAGCGACAGCTCCAACTGGAGTCATTTCACGCGGATACGACCAGTTACAATGAGTCAAAAGACCGCACATCTCAAGAGGAAGCAGTGGGCAAAAGGCACGCACCACTTCGGCCTCTTCGCGGTTCTCGAGGTCGTTGAAGAGCTTCCAGTTGGAGATGATCTGGTCTTCCGTGGGCGTCGAGGCGGTCGGAGACGGCGGCGCCTGCTGTTGCTGTTGCTGCTGCTGAGACGAAGCCGCTGAAGAGGACGGAGACGGCGGAGCTACAGAACAACAGCCAGCACCTCAATCAGCTCCAGCTTTCCATCCAAGTCCCAACGTTTTGAGCCAGTCGTAGCGCTCGCAACGTACTCGACCGCGCAGAACTCTCCGCACTACTCGCTGCCGCATCCGACTGCGTCGTGGATTGCGATCGACTGCAGCGGCCAGAGACAGAGAGATCAGCAGACTGCGACACAGAAGCAGGTAGCAAAGCGTAAAGGAGAGACGGACGCACCCAGCCGCTCCGGTGGGCTTCCTTCGCGGGTATTTGGGCGCCAGGCGCTTGGGGATGGCGGCGGCGCCGGTCTGGTGGGCCGGCTGGCCGGCGGTGGAGGGCTTGTTGCCCATGCTGGAGCTCTGGGCGCTGCTGGAGCCGCGAGGTCGCGGCGGAGCTGAGCTGCTGCTGGAAGAAGTCAAAGTGGGAGCGCAGCAACACGAGAGGACGCTCGGAATGCTCCAGTAGCCAATCAGAGGCGCGCATAAGGGTTTTAACGAATCAGAACGTCGTTCAAGATGTATTTAGCGCTGTTTCAGCCAATCACGATACGTTGAATGAGGAGGTGCAAAAACCAAGGCGGTAATCATCCCACATGCGAACCCATGAGGCTCTTCTCGTAATTACTTTGGCTCAACCTGTCCATTTTCCGATATTTATGCAAAACGATCCAAATCAACGGGTGTGCTGCCTTCCCGGCGCCGCTCTTCCTCGCCCTTCTGCGCTGTCTTCCGCTCTCCTCCGCTCCTCCGCGCCTCATGACGACCCATGTGCGACCTCCATCTAGTCCGAGAGCGTCTGGAAAGCCTGCTCGATCTCCTCGTTGAGCCCCGTGAAGAAGGCCCGCATCTCGGCCTCGGGCTGCTTGGGCAGCTGGAACTTGGTCTGGATGATCTTCTGCAGCACCGGGTTCATGGACGTCTTGATCTGCGCCCACGTGACCTTGGCGTCCGGCGGCGAGTCCACGATGGCCTTCTGGCTCAGGTTGTAGAACAGGATGATGCACCGCAGCATCCCCACGCTCTTGAGCAGCGGACACGTGAAGTCGTAGTCCGAGAAGGCGTTCTGCTGCAGGAAGTCTTCGCGGATGACCTTGGCCATCTCCATGATCACCTTCTGGTCCTCCGAGAGCGACTCCTTGCCCACCAGCTGCACGATCTCCGTCAGGTTGTCCTCCTTCTGCAGGATCTCCTGGCACTTGGTGCGCAGCGTCGAGTACTCCGGGTCGATCTTGTTGAAGAACGGCTCCAGCACGCGCATGTACTTGGTGTAGCTGATGAGCCAGTTCACGGACGGGAAGTGCTTGCGCTGCGCCAGCTTCTTGTCCAGCCCCCAGAACACCTGCACGATGCCCAGCGTGGCGGCCGTCACCGGGTCCGAGAAGTCTCCGCCGGGCGGCGACACGGCTCCGACGACGGTCACGCTGCCCTCGCGCGTCGGGCTGCCCAGACACGCCACGCGGCCGGCTCGCTCGTAGAAGGCAGCCAGACGCGCGCCCAGGTACGCCGGGTAGCCGCTATCGGCGGGCATTTCGCCCAAGCGGCCGGAGATTTCACGCAGCGCCTCGGCCCAGCGACTGGTGGAGTCGGCCATCATGGACACGTTCATGCCTTGGTCGCGGAAGTACTCGGCCAGCGTGATGCCCGTGTAGATGGAGGCCTCGCGGGCAGCCACGGGCATGTTACTCGTGTTGGCGACCAGCGTCGTGCGCTTCATGATGGGCACTTCGCGGTCGTTGATGGTCATCGTGAGCTCCGGGAAGTCATTGAGCACCTCCGCCATCTCGTTGCCGCGCTCGCCGCAGCCCACGTACACAATGGCGTCCGAGTTCGAGTGCTTGGACAGCGCCTGCGAGATCACGGTCTTGCCGCAGCCGAAGGCGCCAGGAACAGCGCACGTGCCGCCCAGCACGGACGGGAAGAGCGCGTCGATGATGCGCTGGCCAGTCTGCAACGCCACGTTGCCCGCCAGCTTCTCCGCCACGGGACGCGGCTTGCGCACGGGCCACATGTGCGCCAAGCCCAGCTTGTGCGTGGTGCCCGTGGTGTCGTCGCGCACCTCCAGCACCGTGTCTTTGAGCGTGTACGACTCGTTGTTGTCCGTGCCGGCGCCGTAGATCTTGACCACCGTGCCGAAGACGTTGGGCGGACACATGATCTTGTGCGAGTGCAGGATGTCGTTCTCGTGGACGAGGCCGAAGACGTCGCCGCCCGAGATCGGGTCGCCCTCGCGGAAGCTCACGGGCTTGTAGCGCCACTTCTTGTCGGCGTTCAGCGACGGCACGTCCACGCCGCGAGGCACGTACACGTCCTTGGTGAGCGCGGCGATGGACTCCAGCGGCCGCTGGATGCCGTCGAAGATGTTGTCCACGATGCCCGGCCCCAGCTCCACCGACAGCGGCTGCTTACGACGCTCCACGGGGTCCCCCACCGTGAGGCCCGACGTGTCCTCGTACACCTGGATGGACGCGTTCGTGTTCTCCAGCTTGATGATCTCGCCCACCAGCTTATCGTGGCCCACACGCACCTAGCAGTCGCGTTCATACAGCAATCCGGTCGTTGTTAGTCTTCTGAGTAACGCAACGCCATCATCGCCTTCGATCGACGCGGAGTAGGGTCGTACCAGCTCATACATGGCCGCGCCGTGCATGTTCTCGGCGATCACCACTGCGCCAGAGCCGCCGCAGCAGACAAAGAGCGGGAGGTTAGCGCCGTTCACAGAGCAGCGAGAAGCTTTCTCTTTCGCCACAAGTCGCCAGAAAGAGAGGGGGGGAGGGCACTTACGCGGACCGGAGACCTTGTACACGTAGCCGAAGTCCGACTCCTTCTCATTGTCGCCAAACACGTGCGCCATCTTGCTTGCTTGCCTTTCGCCGTGTGCCCAAGAGTGAGATCTTCCGTCGGCGACCGACGCTTCTTCCACTTGCCGCGATCTTTTACTTGCGTTCGGTATGCGTGGGGACCAGCACGACGAAGTCAGGCTTCAAGGCTGCTCAGGGTTTTAGTTGTTGCATGTGAAAGACGGGGTGAAACGACAGAGAAGCCACTATGTTCGGTGGACGAATGATCGGGGAGATCCTCTCGATCAGTTAAGAACAATTAACTGGTATCAGTGGTACCGCCCGTATGATTGGGTGAAAATAAAAGCTCTGCAGGCCGCTCATTGGCTGTTTATACCGCCAGTTTGGTTGGCAAAGAGCCGCAAAGCCGCATGAGCACTCCATAATCATCCCAAGAAGAGCGACGATGACGGACGAAGTGGACCAAGTTGCTGCCACGCTGGAGGCGGTGGAGCTCGCTCCGGCGACTGCGGACGCTCCGGTCGCTCCGGCCACGCCCGGTTTCTCCTATGCAGCAGCCGCAGCGGCGGCCCCAGCAGCTCCAGTGGCTGCAGCTCCGGCGTCCAAGAAGAAGGTGCTCCACCTCGTGATTGACTCGGGTGCGATCATCAAAGGCACGAACCTGGCGGTGCTGGCAGAGGTACGAGCGGGTGCATTAGGCAGTATAAGCTCCCTTGACTGGCTGTTGACGGTGTCTGCGCTTGGGATTTGGAGCAATGGACTGATTTGATGTGTCATTTTCGCCATTTTCGACGGCGACAGAACTTCTGGACGGTGCCTGATGTGCTGGACGAGATCCGCGACAAGCGCTCGCGTGCCATTCTGGAGCGCCTTCCCTTCACTCTGCAGAAGCGCGAGCCATCGGCGGAAGCCATGAAGGCCGTCGTGAACTTCTCGCGGAAGACGGGCGACTTCACGTACCTGTCGCTGACGGATCTGCGCGTGATGGCGCTGGCGTATCAGCTGGAGGCCGAGAGCAACGGCATCGAGCACTTGCGCAGCAGCCCGGAGATCTCGCAGACCATCATGCGTGCGGCCAACGGCAAGATCGTGGGCGGGTCGCAGTCCAAGCTGCCGTGCAAGTACTTTGGCACGTCCATGGGCTGCAAGTACGGCGACGACTGCAGGTTTACGCACGAGGAGGCGTCGGCCAACGGCGAAGACGGCGCGACAGCTACACAGAAGAAGGTGGACATTCCGTGCCGGTTCTTTAATACCCCCGAAGGCTGCAAGTTCGGCGATGAGTGTTCCTTCATCCACGAAAAGACGGAGGAAGACTCCACACAGACCGCCAAAGACGCCGCGGCTGATGCTGAGCCTGTTGTTGAGCCCGTGATCAGTGCTGAGATCCGCAATGCCGACGTGAAGTCGCGTATTATGGGCGGCTTCGGTGCTTCCAGCAACGCCGGAGCCAACGAAGATGACGGCAAGAACTGGATTCAGAGCGACAACTTTGCCAAGTTCACGACGTCACCATTCGGAGACGGCAAGGGTCTGGAAGAGATCTCCACGCGGCTGTCCGTGGCGTGTATCACCACGGATTTCTCCATGCAGAACGTGATGCTGCAGATGGGATTGCGTCTGCTGTCCACCGAGGGCATGCTCATCAAGCGCGTGAAGCAGTGGATCCTCAAGTGCATCGCGTGCTTCACGACGTCCACGGAGATGGATCGCATCTTCTGCCCCAAATGCGGCAACAGCACCATGGAGCGCGTGTCCTACAGTCTGGATCGTGATGGCCAGATGACCTTCTATACGCGGGCGAATCGCCCCACGAAGCTGGCGGGCACGAAGTTCTCGCTGCCGAAGCCCAAGGGCGGCCGCAATGGAGACCTGCTGCTGCGTGAAGACCAGCTCCTCGTGGGCATCTGGAACCAGCGCCAGCATCAGCACAAGAAGGTCATGAAGAGCGCGTTCGGCGAGAACGTCGCGCACGATCTCGGCGTGAAGGCCGAGAAGCAGACGGGCATCGTCGTGGGCTACGGCCGCATGAACCCCAACGCGCAGAAGGGGCGCGAGCGTCGTGGCAAGAAGAAGCGCAACTAGCTGCGCTCGCTTTCGTGGTCTCCAGTCCTTAGATATGGCTACACTTTAATCGCGCATTGTATCGATCACGTATACACATGCGTCACTTTTATCCGGACACGAATGCCCTATTTATATCCCGAATAGTGTAGCCATGTGACGTACTAAGTACGACAGCTATCCGTGAGTCGCGAGGGTTTCGTGGCTCGCGGCGGCGCTAATTCGGGCGGCGAGCGCTCTTCTCACCCGCTTTTCTCGCGCTCTCGTGCAATGCAGCCGCGTGCGGAGAGCGGAGGGCCTTCCCGCGCTCAAGGCGGAGATGGCTGTAGCCAGTATGTGGCGGTGGCCGAGTGCGCAGCGACGGGGGCGCGCGTGACATCGCCCCGCAGTCTGGAGGCTTGTCGTCGCATGGGAGTGACACCCATCGAACTGCTGCCGAAGACTGTGGCGGAGTTCCTGGACCGCGGCGTGAACCGCAAGTACTCGTTGGTGGAGAAGGAAGCTGCCGTGTTACGTCACGAGCGGTTCGAGCAGCTTCGTCAGCAGAAGTTGGAGATCGTTCGAGTCGAACGAGAGGCCATTATTCAAGGTCTGGGACCTGCACCGCCATTTACAGCGATGTTAGTGGCATCCGTGGCCCCCGGGTCGCCTACGGCGGGGAACTTGAGCCCGACGATGCAGCAGCAGGTGGCGCCGGGCTTCCCGCCACGTCGCGTGCAGTCCGCACGGCCATGGAAACGCGGCCCTTCAGCTGCTGCCGAGGCTTCAGCAGCAGTGGCTGACTCGACGCTCTTGCAGCTGGAGGAGCGGCGACTAACTCGCATGAAGCTGCGGCAGCAGAAGGAGATCCAGAGCGCCATCGACATGGAAGCCAAACTGGCGCGACTGCAACAGGAGAACGCGCGCCGAGCTGAGGAAGAGGCCAAGCGGCAGGAGGATCTCCAGCGTGGACTACGTGCTCGACGCGTGCAGTTGGCAGCGAACAAGCACGAGAAGGAGATGGCGAAAAAGCGAGACGAAGATCGGGAGGCGCTCGAACGCAGGGCTCGAAGGCGAGTTGAGGCGGAACATGAGCAGCAGTTGGCCGAAGAAGCCAAAGAGAAGGCCCGCCTGCGAGCACTTGAGGCGGCACAGCGCGAGCTGGAGCGACGACAGAACGCCGACGAGTTCCGAGCGCAGACGGAGGCACTGTTGCAGCACCAAGAAGACGTCGTGGCCGCGAACCGACGGCGAATGCAAGAGAAGGAGCGGCAAGTGGCACAGAAGATGGAGGCCGCGAACCGGCGACGGCATCAGGAGGCTCTGGAGCGGCGAGAGAAGGCGAACGCGCGGATCCAGCACGCCACGCAACAGAACGAACTGGCGCTCGCACGCAAGAAACAGGAGGTGACGGAGAAGCAGGCGGCTACATTGGAGCGAGCTCGAGAGATCCAACGCAAGACGCTGAGCGACCTGAAGGACCGGGCAGCACGCTCCACTCAAGAAGAACAAGTGCGTCAGCAGCGGTTGAATGCGGCCCATGCATTGCGTCAAAAGAACGTGAGCGAACTGCTTGCCCGGCGCCAGCAACTCGAGGAGAAGATGGATGCCACGCAGCACGAACGAGAGAAGGCGCGGCTGCTGGCGCAGGTCGAGCGACAGCTGGAAGTCGCGGAGAAGGAGGAGAACGTCGCGCGTATCCAGCGGATAGAGGCGTACGCTCGTGAACAGCTCATCCGTCGGATCTCGTCAGCAGACGCTCGGTCTCGTGCAGTGAAGGAGCGCAAGCAGGCGCTACTACAGGCGCGACAACAGGTGGCTACCGACGCCATGCTGCGTCGTCATCGACTCGGAGAAGCAGTGGAGAAGCTGCGGTCCAACACCAATTGGGACAAGATCGAGGAGACGCTGTACGACCTCTAGCCTCCACTCCCCGCCTGCGATGCACGTTCTCCATGCCTCTGGCCACCATTTGACGCTCTCCCTTCTGCCTCGGCGGGTCTTGTGTCTGCGATGCTTCTTATAGAAACGAGGTCTCACACCAGTCGACGTCAATGGCGGCCATGAGAATCAACGGCATCGACTCGGAGGCTCTCACGCCGTCTTCGTAGCTGAGGAGCGGAAGCACCGTAGTTCACACGCGGATGCAACCGTTAGTACAGCCAGAGAGAAGCAGGCGAGAGGGATAGACGGATGCCACTTGGACAGTTATTTAATCAATCTCAATCACGTCCGCCTCTCTTCTCGCAGGCGGCGAGTGCTCTGTCGTGGTTTCAGCAGTTGAACGCATTGCTGAAGTGGTTGGCGCCTTGTCCTCCTCTTCATCGTCGCCGTCATCGTTGTCGGAGACTGTCAGGTCCACCACCGCACCAGATCCACTACCGGAAGTTGTTCCTCCGGCTCGAGGCACTTGGAAGAGCGCTCTCACATCGCCCACAAGGTAGAAGTCGCCATCACCCTCTGCGTCCGAAGAGAAAATGACTGAAGCTGAGGAAGGAAGCGCCCACGCTGGCCACCCAGCATCGAGCCTCGAGTCGTCTTCCTGCTTCCTCTTCTTGTTTGCCCCGCCGTTGTCACTCTTCCCTGTCAGTTGCGGTTTAGGGATCGGAGCAGGAGGCTTCGTCGATGACGTCTCAGCTTTGGCAACCTCTGCAGTCGTGACTAAGAACTGCTTCACACTGGGCGCCGCCTTCGCCTCCTTGTCCTTCTGCCTCTGTTTCTCTTCTCGCTCAAGCTGCCGCTGCTTCTTCTTCGCCTGTTTGGCTGTATATTCCGCCGGCTCTTTGATTTTCGCGTAGCTACCGCCACAGTTCCGCTGGTGGTCGGTCCACCAGCGATCTGTCGGGCCTGGCGCGCGATTCATCGAGCGCTTCACCTGTCCAAAGTACGGCGGAGAGCGGCGACATGGACCCTGATTCAGTACAGAGAAAAACACAGTCACATGGTCAGCCCAATCCTCTCCAACGAAAGCCGCAGAGACGCAGGCTGAACTTACGTCGCAGAGCCAAATGTGCTGGCGATACGAGTCCACCTCGTCGTGGAAGGTGTGGAAGACGGTGATCTGTGTGGATGCCGCCAAGTTGATGCGCTGCATATGCGCCTGGAACAGTGGCCCATGGTCATCGTGGTCGCGCATAGGAGTCGCCACGAACACGAACGCGTGGATCATTTCGTGCTGCAGCATCAGCCAACAGACAAAAGCACAGAGAGCCACGTTAGGCGCATGCAGCGACCACGAAATCCCTTGACAGGAGGAAGGCGAGACTGACCAGCAGAGTGTTCACCAGGTCGCTGCGAGGACGCAGTTTCAGCAGCGGTTCACTGGCCAATACCCCATAGACAAGGACAGTCACACGTCAACACAGACAGTAGCTGCATCGCTGAAGAGAGCTGCAGTACCTCAACCGAATGGAGCAGAAGCCGCTTCTCGGCTGGAAACTGCACAGTCCAGCGCTGTAGAACACAACCAGAGCATTAAAACAGACCCTCGTATCTGTCGGACATTAAATAGCTCTTTCGCAGCAATCATACGGCGTCAGTAGCTGATTTAGAGCAGGAAAGACGTACCAAAGCGTCATGCGCTTGCTCCACTTGACCTCGCACCCTGCGAGTCTTCCGTCGAAGAACATGCGGTTGTATTCCTAGACGCAATCACCCACCTCGGTTCGTGAGGTCCTTTCCTTTATCGCAAGCCAATCGCAGTGTCAATAGCGCCGGTACTTACGAAGAAGAGTGCGTGCAGGTCGGGATTGGGGTCTGTTGGCGGTTGGAGCAGTGTCGTCAGTTGTGGACGCCGCTAGCGACTCAAAATACGGCGAATGAGCCTGTAGACACGCACCCAGATACTCGTACTCCGGAGCTAGTAGATTGCACGGCTGTCTGGCCAGGACACCGCCTCTCGCCGCCGCTACAGCCTCCGCCATCCGCGGCTTCTTCGCCTTGCTCGTCATGGCGCTAATGCTTTTTTGTTTGAATCGGTCTCATCCGCGGGAAAATCCCTTGTAGGATCTTCTTCGGGACAAAACATCCTTATTTTCGGGACAAGATCTCGAAATGGCTACATCCTAACGATGACGACGACGCGTCACTCCCACTTGAAGCCACCGAATGCTTGCAATGCGTGCAAAATCTACGTTCCTTTCGCTCTTATCCGTCCTTCCCCTTGCTGCTTTGGCTTGCGCTCCTGCCTACCTGTTGCGGACCTTCTCGATGTCGAGCGCCTTCATCTCCGACAGGTAGAGCGGGTTCACTCCGGCCTTGATGAGCTCATCGACCTCCTCCAAGCGGATCTGCTCCATCTTCTTGAGCTCGCGCGCGTACTCCTCCTTGAGTGCCTGGCCTTCCTCCTGCTTCTTGACGAACACGAGCTTCTTCAGCTTCTCCTTCTCCTCGATCTGCGATTGAAGCACGCGCCGATGCGCCATGCTGGCCACCTTGCGTTTCTCCTCTTCCGCCTTCACACGCGTCTTGTCCGACTCGACCTGCGCCATGATGGACTCGTACTCGCGCTGCTGGAGCGTCGCCTCTTTCACGCGAGCGCGTTGGCGATGCAGAGCCTGAGCTTCGCGTGCGTGTCGTAGCTCGTCCATCTCCTCCTTGTGCTTCCTCGCGAGCGTCAGATCAGCCTCGCGAGCCTGGCGCTCGCGGGATTCGGCGGCGCGTTTGGCTCGCAGCTCGTCGAGCTCCGCCTTCTCGTTGGCCATCTTCTCCTGCATCGACCGCAGCTTGGCACAGCGCAGCTCCGCCTCGTGTCGTCGCTGAGCCTCCTCTTCCTCCAGACGCTTGAGCTCCGCCGCTTTCTTCTGCTGATAGGCCACCACCTGGTCCTCCTCGTCCTTGATCTGACGCTGGATCTCCTGCTTCCGCACCAACGTCTCGTTGTTGAACTTCTTGATCTCCGCCATGGACTTCAGCGAGCGCTCGGCCTTGTGCCGCTCCTTCTCCGCCTCTTCCTCCTGCTGCTGCTTGATCTTCGCCAGCATCTCCTGCGCTTCTTGAGCCACCACCTCGCTCTCCTTCTGACGCTGGCGACGTCGATCCGCAATCTGATCCTCCAGCACCTTGCGGTCGGCGTAGCGCTTCTGCTTCTTGACCTCGTCGACCTCTTCCTGCCGCTTCAGTCCTTCCAGCCGCTCGATCTCCATCAGCACGTTGAGCTTCTCGTCGTACACGTGGTGCTCCTCCTCCAGTCCCTCCTTCACCTTGAGCTGCTGGTCTCGGATCGTGAAGGCCTGTGCCCGAGCGCCCAGAGTCTTCATGAGCTTCACGCTGTCGTCCGTCTGGTCTTTAAGGACGCGGGCACGGCGCAGGATCTCCTGCTTCTCGGCCGCGAAGATCTGCTCGATCTCGCTCTTGGGGGCGCGTCGAGCCGCTTCCTCGCTGAGCTTCATCATGTGCTCCTTGCGAGCCTTGGACGTCAGACGTTGCTGCTCCTGCTCCTCCTCTCGCCTGGCTTCGAGTGCCTCCATCTCGGCCGGTGTCAGGATCCTCGTCTCTCCTTTCATGCGCTCCAGCTCGTCCTCGGGCACCACCACTATGGGCATCTTCGACATCGCCTTCTTGGCCAAGCGCTTGCCTTGCTGACCGCCAAACGCGGACTTCCCACCTTCGCCGCCTTCTTGATTCGACGTGTGGCTTCCCATGATGTCCCTGTCATCAGCATCCAAAGCACAGCATTCAGCGCCAAACCCCACATGGAGCAAGCGTATACAGACGTATACAAGGCGAATACCTCCCAGCCTGCACTGTGCGGCCATTCTTGCGGTTCTTGGCCACTTGGTTCTTCTCACCGAAGAGCGTGTCGTCAACCTGCGGCGTGTGCGCCACCCGACGATAGCGGCGTGAGCCACTGCCACCGCCGGACGTCCCGGAGCCCGCGAAGGTGGAGGAGCCGCGACTCGCCGCCGAATGTGCCCGTGCGCTCATGCTCTCGTTGCTTTCTCGACTCCCTCGCCGCCTCGACAGGCCAGACAGACGACTTGCTATTCTGAGAGGAGAGCGGCTCATTCCCGCAGCCATGCTCCACGCTGGCGCCATGTATAAATAACGGTAGTCAAAGTGTCGGCATCTCCATTCGTTTCGACTGGCTGTCGTTGAAGGCACTACTGAAATAGTTGAACCTGCCAATAACGACATGCTCCAGCGATCGAGCTAACCCAGGAG
Source organism: Nothophytophthora sp. Chile5 (assembly GCA_001712635.2). Taxonomy (NCBI): domain Eukaryota; phylum Oomycota; class Peronosporomycetes; order Peronosporales; family Peronosporaceae; genus Nothophytophthora; species Nothophytophthora sp. Chile5. Next base: position 22,276 of record MBAC02005506.1, read on the forward strand.
CTATCCAGCTCTTCCTGCCTTGATGGATGGTGGCCAGCATCGGACCTCGTACGGCTGCGTGCGTCCCACCAACTGGAGCTAAGCCAACCCTTGTCAGTTGACCACGGTTCGGTGCAGTTGAGGTTGTCGACGATCCCCCTCGGTGCGAGGGAAAGTTGCTGGGAGTGTGAGAGCGAGATGTCGCCAACGCTGCAACTTCAAGGCGTCAATTCGCGACAGATTTTCATTTCTCCCTTGGTGGCGCGTCACCAGGATACCACAGAAGGCTGGGATGTCAGAGAAGCAGAAGCCACGGCGAGTGCATGAGTGTTGAGTTGAGTCTTGCTGCTTGCCAGGTTTGCAATTTAGAAAGCCATTATTTCTTCTGCATAGAAACAACAAGACGAGGCCTCAGGCAGTTCTGGATCCGCCCACGATCTCCACTTGCACAGTTGGCAGATCCGCCGAAAGGAATGCAGGCTGCCATGTTTGCCTCTCTTCCTACCGGCGTTGAGCGTAGAGCCCTCACTGTCGTCAACGCAGTCGCCACGGCCGAAGTGGCCGCATATCCCCAACCTGAGTAAAGTGCGGCTGGCAAGAACAAGGCTTCCATTAAACTATGGCTTGGGTATCCATGCCGTCGTGGCATCTGGGTTTGCGCTTTAGGATTCACCATCGTCACTTTAAGTCAAACAGACACGCCATTATTCGAAAAGGCAATTGGGGTTGCAGATCTCAAGACGCCAGCATCAGCAGAGAGTCGCTACGCTGTCCGTCTTGCAGGTAGGCTCTCGTCTTGAATAGCTGAAAACCTAGAGTGCCGAGAGCTTGATGGCCTGCTGCAGCGTGAATGTCTGACCCGCGGCGAGCTTCTGCTGCTCGCTGACGCGGCCGGGCTCGACGCAGAGCATTGTCGGGTACTCGTCGTCGCCGAAGTCGCCCATGGCCTTGGCCTTGTCCACCCACGGGTTCCACACCACCACGTCGCTGTCCTGGGCAGTTTGCGACGCACCACTCTTGATAAACGCTGACTTCTCGATAGTCACCACCTGCTCGCGACCGTCGGCGCGCTTCATGCGCACCACTACGGGCGACGGCGCGTTGGCGTACACGCTGTCGGTCTCCTGCGCGAAGCTCAGCAGCGCACGATCCTCCGTCTTCTCGTCAGCCGCCACCTTGTCGTGGTACTGCAGCCCCTTCAGTCCTTCCACCGTGACGGCTTCATTGCGCACATCGTCAGCCGAGAGGTACGTGTGCAACAGCGCCTGGAAGGCGATCTCGCCGTCCGACTTGTTGTGCACGTGCAGCGCGGTGGCCAGACTGTTGGCGAAGAGCTTGACCTCGTACACCAGGTCGAAGTCGTGCGGATACATAGCCTTGGTGGCGTCAGTCGCCGCCATCGCGAACGTGGCGACCGTGGGGCTGTCGTCGTCGCCCACCGTCTGGTCCAGTTGGCTCAGCTTCCAGTTGGTGGTGCGCACGAAGCCGTGGTTTGGGAAGCCCGGCGCGCTGCCGAACACAGGGAACACGAGCGGGATGCCGCCGCGAATGGGCTTGCTGCCGTCCAGCAAGGCCTGCTTGGACAGGAAGAGCACGTTGCGCTCGGGCTCCTGCGCCGCGTAGAACGCCGTGACCGTGGCCCCGTACAGATACACTTCGGCGCGCGAGCCCGACGGGTGGCGCAGCTCGATCACAGACTTCTTGGCGGGCGAGGCGGAGCTCATCGCGGTCGTTGGGGGGAGGAAGAGAAGGGAGCGTTGCTTGGGCTTGGTGGCCTTCTTTGCAGCTTCGAGTATGGATATGCATCGAATCTTCGAAAACGACACTTTTCGTTCTCTAGAATTGCCTTTCCAAGCCTACATTATGACATTATTTCCATTTATGATTGCATGGTATCCTATTAATTACTACATCCGCAATTAATTTCACCATATTTTCAATAAAAGCCGTATCGGCATCGTCAAAGCGGGCTACTATTTGGCGCTCGTTGCCGGTGCTGGGCATGAAGGACATGCGGCGGCCGCGCGCTCGGCGCTGCAGCATGCGCTTGGGGCTGTGTGTGCTGGTGGCGCTGGGTCTGCTGTCGCTTGCTCTGCTTTCGTCGCGGATGCCGTCCTTCTCGTCGTTCCGCGCGTCCTCGTTGAAGCTGCGTGTCCCGAAGAACGTGTCACAGCCTGCTTCGCCACCCACCTACATGCTGGCACGAGTCATCGGCAACGCTTTGCCGCCGCGCCACGATCCCGCTCGCGCTCTACAGAACCTGCGCTTCATACTGGAGCACGAGCGGCTGGCGGACGACGGTTTAGCCACGCACTGGGTGCTCAATCGCCTCGCGGAGCCCGAGGCGGCTCGCCAGATCCGCGAGTTGCTCACCGACTTCGGCGCCGAGTTCACAGAGCTGCCGCTGGAGTTGGAGGCATACGCACGCACGCCATTCCACGTGGTGGTCGAGGACGAAGGCTTGGATCGGGTGCATGTGGAGGTCCCAAAGGGTGAAGATGCCTGGACGCGGATGATGAACGTGAACGCCATGTACGCCAGTAAGAACCGCTATGCATTGGGAATCAACGGGGCCCGCAACGCTATGCTGGATATCACACGCCATAGTGGCGCCAGGTGGCTTCTGCCTTGGGACCAGACGTGCTTCCTCACGCGTGAGGCTTGGCTTCAGATCAAACGCGACTTGGACGAGGCTCCGCCGGAGCGTAAGTACTTCGTGTCTTACATGGACCGCCTCACAGAGGAGAACGACATCGTCTTGTCGCCAGATTTCCAGGCCACACCTTGGGAGGAACCGCAGCTCATTTTCCGTAGTGATGCCGTCGAGCGCTTCGACGAGCAGTTGCGCTACGGCCAGCGTGATAAGGCCGCGCTCTTGGTGAGGCTGCAGGTGTCTGGCGTCTGGGACGGCTGGGGCTGGAGCACGTGGGAGCAGCGCCGCACATACGCCAATGTATCCAGGGACGTCAGTGGGGTGGACATGGTGCCTAGTACAGGCTACGTACTGCGGCTGTACTCTGGCTTGCCGCCTAACATCGAGAGTAACAACCCGGCGGCAGGCATGTGGCGCGAAATGCGGCGTGCCGAAGGCGTCATCACTTTGCTGGACTCATTAGAGGAGAGAGTGATGCGCGAGGTCTTCAACTATCGACCGGACAAGCTGTTGGTCTATGACGAAGCGCTGCTGCTTCAGTACAAGCAACAGACAGGAAACGAGCACACCAAAGAGATGATATCGGCGTTGCTAGCCGATGCTGAGAATGCTATGCAGGTGGCAAACCCCTGGACAGTGGCTAGCAATGGCGCTCTGGACCCTGCGCGTGACGCGCGGATCTTCGCGAACTTCTACGACCAGCGCTTGGATGGCAATGAGACACTCGATGATGGCCAAATGCTCCGGCAAATGGCGTACAACACCACGGCGTTAGCGCTGGCCTGGCGCCTGACAGATGACAAACGATACGCGGTCCAGGCTGGGGTGTTCCTAGATGCGTGGTGCGTCAATCCAACGACAGCCATGCGCGCAACTCTCGAGTATGCCGACATGTCGTTCCAGAAACTGCTCACGAGCGAGCAAGGCTTCACTCGCGGGTCGCTCAGTGGAATCCGTCACACGGCGGTGGTCCCCATGCTGCTTGATGCTGTTCGTTTGCTCAACGGTACTTCTAGCAAGACAGAAGCTACAGGGTTGCCAATGGAACTACAGGAAAAGGTGACGACGTGGGCACAAGAGCTTTACGACAAGCTGCAATCCGGGTACGCGCTCGACACGTTCCGCTCCTCGCCGGGGCTCTTCGCTTTGCAGTACGACCTGCAGGTGGCTGCACTCGCAGCTTTCTTGAACAAGCCAATTGCGCTGCGCTTCACTCTGGGCACGATGCAGGGCCGACTCATGACTATGCTCTCGCGCGAGGAGAAGCTGCTGATCCCCACGGTGATTGCTACCAGACCGTACAAGCTCATGATGTTGGCCACGTGGGGCTTCGCCGCGGATCTCGCGCAGCAGTTCGGGCTGGCTTCACATTTCTTCCGCTTCGATCTCTCACGCAACCATCGCGAGGAGCGCGTGAACGAAGATGGCGGTCTGCTCTGCCGCTTCGTGGGGCATTCGGTGCCGTGCTGCCACGTCGAGATCACGGACAAAAGCAGCCACGACCCGGGACGGCAGTGTGTGACAGCACTGCAGCGTGCGAGTGAGACGCAGCTCTTCATTTACGCACGACTTGCACGACAGGCCGTGGCCAATTGCCCGCTACTACGGAAGCGACCGACGTGTTCGGCACTCGCGCAGGTTCAAACCGCGGACAACGCACTCACTGCCAGCGAACTGAGTCGCTACTCACTGCCACCGTATCCGTTCCTGCGAGCCTCGGCTTGATTTTCCAACATGAAACTGCTGCGAACGCTGTCTAGCTGTCGTTGCCGGGACTCTCTGCTGCGTTCCAGTTGCTTTCAAGAACGATGGAGACCGTCAGCAAATGACGTCAATGGGCGTTCAGCGCTGGTGATTACGGCGAGGCGACTGCTGCTGCGTCGGTTGCCCATCGAGGACCAGACGTGCCTGGACGAAACACCGACGGCTTGCGCCTCATGCAACTCTTTGAAGCTCTGACGCTTGCGCGAATGGGAAAACCGAAGCCATTGATGGGATCTGGAGCGAATTCCACTACTGGACAGAGCGAGCGAGAGTTAAACGCAGACTGCCTTGCAGACCGGGAATTTCCACCGACAAGGCTGCGTTTGATCGGGATTTTGCAATTGAGAAAACACGCACGAAGAAGAAGGGCGGTGCTTACCAATCGGCGAGACTTGTATTCCCTTTCTTCGGTTCCTCCCTCGTTCGATTCCGTTGAGCTAGCATAGCAATGCATGCACTGTGCAATAAGGAAACTCCAATCGACTACAGTTCGCATGTCCACCTCCTCCCATTCTTGTAGCAGTCATTCCGTCCCGGGGATCATGCGACGCTGGTCAATCATCACGCAACGAACTCCATTCCTCTCCTCTCCTCGACAGCTTACGCCGGCGAGCTGGCAGGCTTAGCCGCCTCCACCTGTTGCTTCTTCTGCTGGCCGCTGGGGCAGGTCTTGTTCGACTCCTCGAGCTCCTTGCTCTTCTTCTCCTGCGCCTTGCCGAATGCCGTCTGCCCCCACAGCTTCTCGAACTCGCTGGGCGTGCCCTGCGAGCAGATCGCCTGGTGCTCGCCTTCGTCCTTGGCGCTCTTGCGGTTCCAGAGCGTCTTCATGCGCTTGCCGTCGACCTCGCGTTCGTGCACGGCCTTCAAGCGGCCCGTCGAGTCCTCGTAGCGACGACGCGTGCTGGTGATAGTACGACCTTGATCGTCCACCACCGACGAGTTGCTGAACGAGTAGGACGAGAAGGCGCGTTGGTCCGCAGTCTCGGGCGCCTTGGCCTCCATCTCCTTCGGCTTCTCCTTCGTGGGCAGATCCTTGAAGAACTCTTCGTCCGCACTGATCACCGGCACGTTGCGCATACTCATCGAGAGCGGCGTCGAGCGGAAGGACGGCCACTGGGTCGGCAACTCATCCGCGTCCGTCATGGACAGCTCCAGCATTGACATGGGGTGCCACAGCGTCGGGCGCACCAGATCCCACGTGGAAAACATGGTTGACTTGAGCGATCGCTTGTTGGACTGGCAAATTGGCTGGAGGACTTGCAGGCAAATCGGCGAATGAAGAAGAGCTCGTGTCCTCACTCCGATCGGAAAGGCGAGGAGCTACACACTCTTCAACGGCGGTTCGCCCAAAGCTGCAATTCCTACGCCACTGCAACGAGGAGCAGACTGCCACAGTCAGTCTGCCGTGGCTGGTCTGGGTGGACTGCCAACGCTCGCATTGAGGTGAGCTCCATCTGCTTCGATTGGGGCGTCGTGTGCTGCCATTCAACCGTCGGATCTTGTCTTTGAAGTTAGAAGTTGGTGACAATATAAGGAATATTCTACATCTAAAGATCAAAAAAAGGTGCAAACCACTCAATGCAACCGTCAAAGCAAGCGTTATTCGTCAGTAAAATACACTCATAACCGCATTTTGACAATTGACGACGTCGCGCTTACCACGGACGTCCCACCGATTTCTCACAGAAAAAAAGCAGAACATTGGGACTCGACGCGGCGGTTGGTCGCCCCCTTCTCCGGTCCCTCTCTCGAGCGCCGCATCACTTCTCGTCACGCCGACTGGCCGATGGTCTTGCTGTGGCGGTGGCTCGTGCCGTTGGCGCTGTGTTTGGCGCTGGCGTTCCCCGTCGCGCGCGGTATGTGTGCGGTTCGACGGCGCCGGTTTCTCAAGAACCAACAGCGTTTCGTGCTGTCGCAAGCTCTTCATGCGCCACTATACGCGGCGTGCGCAGTTCTCTTGATACTGCGGATGGCGTTCTTCGTGTTGGCGGCCGCTTCAGATCCCACACAACGGAGGAAAGCGGCTTCCTTTGCGTATTTCTGGCTGTTGGACATGCCCAGTGTAGTGATGGCGGCGCTGCCTGGCTACCTGGCGCTCTGGGCCGCACGTCTCATGCACACGCGTCGATGGCCTGGATCTGCATCGATTCCTTCCCGCAACAGCAGCAGAAGTCTCTTGGGTGCTGTATACGCGGTGTTTTGCGTGGCGTTGACGGCGTTGGTGACGCTACTCGCGATCTGTCGCACCCAAGGAGAAGCGCAGGAAGCGCTGCAGGTTCCCAGGTGGGTGGGCTTTAGCTACACGGCCTTGATCTGGAGCGCACTTGGACTCGTGCTGCTCAGATATCAGACGCAAGCGCTGCGTCTATTGCGGAGACACCGCCGCTGCCATCGAAGAGGGTTCCTTGATACTGAAGAGATGGCGAAGCACCAGAGACTGCCACTGTTGAGTGCCGCGTGTTTGCAAAGCCTGACCACGTGCAGTACACTGCTGGCTCAACTTCTGATCGCCCGCGGTATCTCGTGTGCCGCGATGGCCGTGGTGCATCAGGATGACGGTGACTCTGAGGATCCAAGTGATTCATGGCGTGAACGGGACGTGTTGCTGCATTATTTCTGCTGGGAGATCGCGACTATGGCGCTGGTACTGCGGATGCTGCAGCAAACGCCCATTGCCGTCCAGTGTCCTATCACAGCCGAAGCAACGAGTGCTGGACGCTCGAAGCAAGCGGATGGCAATGTGATGCTGCCTACAACAACAGTGGACGTCGTCCACTTTCACTTTCAGGTGCCCAGCGTGAACGATCTCATAGCTAATTACGCGATTCCTTCGAAGTTGTCGCTGCTCCCTGCGCTTCGAAGAGATGAAAACAGTGAGGACGAACCAGCGGAGCGTCGCTGCTGCAGTGTGCACGATGTCGCGTCGTCGGTCGGAGCGGAGTACGTCGAGTGTCAGTGTCGCCACAACGGAAGAGACGGTCAGTTCTTGAACAGCGCGTTGGTGCCGTTGCTGACTGAAGAGTATCGCCCCATCAGCGACGAAGAGTCTACGGTCACGCTCTCAGCCGAAACGTACGCAGTAGAGAAGACTCATGCAGAGCTGATCCGCCATGAAGGAAGATGATCCGAGCTCCCAGCAAGCGACAAATGCCTGAATTACCTGCTCACTATCCTATAAATCAAGCTTGCAACCCGTACGTTCGCTAAAACTGCGAGCGTAAGCCACCCTTGCTCTTGCCGATATGCACTGGCAGTTTAGGTTTCGAGTTGTCCTCACTTCCACGCTTCCTCGAGCTTGGTTTGCGGAATAGAATGCGTCCGTCCGCGCCAGTGGACGCTCGTCTGGGCGGCGTGTCGCCCGCATCGGCCTTGGTTTTCTGCTTCGTCTGCTTCATCTGCTTCATCTTGGCAGTTGAGGCTGACGACGGGAGACCCAGAGCGCCCGAGCTCCCCGAGAGCACGCCGCTGACCTCCTTGGCTCGGTAGAAGTCCGGCGCAAGCTCCACAAGCCAGCGAGGATCGATCTTGGCCACGTCACGCACGAACTCCTCCGTAGTGAGCACGCTCTGGTGAAACACGATCCAATCCGGTGGGGTTCCCATGTGGTAGTACACGGACGTCGGATGCAATTGCACCGGTCTTTGGTCCCGCAATGTGCGGTAGGTACCGTCCGCATGAAGCTTCGCGGCGTTCGCGAAGTAGCCGCTCACCAGGCACTTGCGAATAGCGATACTGCGTGCCTTGTCTTCATCGCCATCGCTACTATCGAGTCTCCACTGCAAGTCCGCGCCATCGCCAGTTGGACTGCGTCCACTCAACGTTTGGAAGCGAGCCACGTATCGCTTGAGATGCCGACGGATCTCCAACGCTCGGGAAAGCGCCCGATAGCTCAGCATGTACTCGTCACACCACGCTCGACTCTTCCCACTCTCCTCGAATGCGTCGTAGATGGCCAGATACATAAGATGGTCGCCTTCAGGGCGGGCGAAGTGCTCCATGGCCTCGGCCACCTTCTCTTTGCGCTCTCTGGAGCCACGTCCACTCAGAAAGACGTCCCCAACCGACAGTATACTGGCGATCCGGAGGATCTCACGTGTGCACTCGAAGCGGAAGGACGAGAGCAACACCTTGGCCAGTGCTGGAGCCACGGGGAACTCGGCCATCTGGGTACCCAGCGGCTCAACGAGTCGACAGTTTGCGTCGATCGCGCCCAGCGAGAACAGCAGCTCCAGAGCGCGGATGAGTGCCTCAGGGGACGGCGGTGATACAAAGTCAAAGTGTGCCAAGTCCTGGATGCCCATACTCAACAGATGCAGCGCGACGCTCGCCAGATTCGTGCGTTGCATCTGCGGGATTGTCTCCTTCGCGAGTCGCGTCCGGAAATGCTCCTTCGTGCACAGACGGAAGCATTTCCCCGGACGCGAGCGACCTGCCCGACCGGCCCGCTGTTTCGCCGAAGCCTTGGACACGGGCGTCGTGAGCAGCGCTTCGACTCCTGTGAGCGGGTTGAAGAACGCGAGCTTGGTGAAGCACACGTCGACCACAAAGCTCACGCCTTCGATGGTCACGGAGGTCTCGGCGATGGTCGTGGCCACGATCACCTTGCGACGCACGCCTCGAGGCGCCGGGAGGAACGCGTTCTGCTGCATTTGAAGCGGCAACGTGCCGTACAAAGGCACGGGAAGCACATGGGCGGGGGCTCGTTCACTGAGGGACCGAACGACAAAGTCGATCTCTTCTTGGCCAGGCAAGAACAGCAGCACATCGCCCTCGCCCTCGCGCTCGTCGATGGCTAAGACCGTCGCAATGGCCTTCTCCAGGTAGTCGCCGCACGGTTCTTGGAGATATTGGATGTCCACGGGGAACTGTCGCCCTTCCACCGACACGGCCACCACGTCCTTCAGCAGCGGCGGCTTCGTCGCTAGAGATGCAGCAGCTGTGGAGCTGCTGGCACGCGCAAGCTGCTGCTTCTTCTTGGAGCGGAAGAAACGCACAAACGTGTCCACTTGCAGCGTGGCCGACGCGATGATCACCCGCAGCTCCGGCCGCTTGCGCTGGATCTTCTTGATCAATCCCAGCAGCAGATCCGTCTCGAGATTGCGCTCGTGGGCTTCGTCCTATCAACCACACAGCCAACACACCAGAAAGAAGCAACACATCAATATTCAAGGCCAGCAAGTAGGACAGCGCTGCCTGCCTCGTACCAGCATAATGACGGAGTAGCGGGACAGTAGCGGGTCCAGCATGGTCTCTCTCAGCAGCATGCCGTCCGTACAGAACTTGAGCTTGGTGCGTTGTGGATCCCAGCTCTCCTCGAAGCGGACGGCGTAGCCCACCTCCGTCCCCAGCGGACAGCCCATCTCCTGCGCTACACGCTGAGCGATCGTCACGGCGGCAAGACGACGAGGCTGCGTGCACACGACCATCCGGTTGTCGGGCGTCTGATCTGCGCTTACTCCGCGTCGGCGTCGGCGTGGCGCCGCCCAGTCGGCTTCTAGCAGGTACTGCGGCACCTGCGTGGTCTTGCCGGAGCCCGTGGCGCCCACGAGGATCGTGGTGGCATGCGTTTCCACCGCGAATAAGATCTCCTCGCGGTGCGCAAACACTGGCAAGCGAGCGCGCTGTGCCTGCAATGGAAGGCGGTGCAGCGGGTTGAACAGCACCGCCGGCACCTCCGCGTCCGCGGGAAGCTCCCGCGCCGCCTCCGAGTCCGTCTCCACGCCGGGGAGCGCCGCGCCAGGTCGCCAGAACGCCGCCGCCATCTCTGCTGCTTTGGGTCTCTAAATGTGGGTAGAATCAGAGTGTGAGGAATCTGATTCTGCTCATGTTGGGTGATTGGGTAGCTTTGTTTCTTTTGGACTGCACCGGTTACGAACGAACCGTTCGGGACCGGTTCGCCTCTGCTGCCCGACCGTGTGTTGGAAGAAGCTGGCTGGAATGGATGGCTGGTTGCAGCAGAGCAAACAACGGGCGTGAAGAGCCTATTGCCGCTGCACTAGCTAATTAAACAGGGAGCGTAGCAAAGCAACAAGTCACCATGGTAAGGCCCCGCTTCCTGCAGGCAGGATGCGCTGTCTCCGCTCGGCGGAGGAGGGCGACGTCTCGGATGTGGCTGTAGCGCTGGCGTCTGCAGCGCCCGGCGCTTCCTCCGTCAACAGCGACCGCCGCAGCCAGCGTGAAGAGAGGAACCGCGCGCCGACAGATCGACTGACGCGCTTTGCTTGTGATTGTGTGCCTTGTTGGTCGTATGCAGCCGCCGAAAACGCAGCAGAAGACCAAGGAGCAGAAGATGGCCGCCGCCATGGCCGGTGGCAAGGGCAAGGGCAAAAAGAAATGGTCCAAGGGCAAGGTCCGCGAGAAAGTCGCCAACAAGGTGCTGTACGACCAGGAGACGTACGAGCGTCTGCTGAACGAGGTCCCCAAGATGAAGCTGATCACGGCGTCCGCCATCGTGGAGCGCCTCAAGGTCAACGCCGCCCTGGCCCGCGCGTCCATCCGCGAGCTCGAGGAGGCCGGCTCCATCACCCGCGTGCTGTCGCACCACACCCAGCTCATCTTCACGCGCGCCGTGGCTGGTGCGGACGAATAAGCGCGTCTGGCGTCGATGCTGCCACTGCCGCGCCCGCTTCCGGGCGGCCAGACCTTCCGAGCAATGGGAAGGCGCGCAGAACAGACGCAGGCGTCTGTCAGTGGCTCATTGCCCGCGCTCCTATTAGTAGAGTGAGGACGGCGTCCATCCCTCTGCGCGTGTTTTCAGTGAGGTAACCTGCGGGAAATCGAGCGAGAATGGAAACGTCCCTCCCTGTTTAAATTACCGGCTTGCTCCATGTGTCGTGTCGTTTACTTATCGAAGATGGAGGCGAAGGCGCCCTGCTGCTTCTTGCGGAACTGCGTTCGCGCAGTCTGCGCGCGACTGAGAGCTGAGCGGAAGAGTTTGGTCTCCGGCTCCAGTTCGCACAGCCGTTTGAGGTCTTCAACGGCCAAATCGAACTCTTTGGCCGTCGCGTACGCTTGACTGCGACGGAAGCGCGCCTTCACATGCGTGTCGTCCAGCTCGAGAGCTCTGGAAGCCGAGGCGACGCAGCGCTCCACGTTGTTCAGTCCTTCGCTTTCGAGTTTCGAGTAGCATGTGGCCAGATTCGCATGACATGCGACGGCCACAGGCTTCACGAACGCCAATTCATCGGCTGAGAACTGGATCGTAGCAGCCGACGCGTTCGACTGAACAGCAGGAGGCTCCAGCCACGCCAACGCCCGTCTGTACAGCCGCACGGCGTCGCCAAAGCTCTCGCGTTTGTAGGCGTCATTCCCGCGGACGCGATACTCGCCAGCACGCGTCAGTTTCCAAGCGAACCAGTCGTCATCCTGGCTATTGGCTGGGGTGCTTGCTGGCTCCGTAGCTGCCCCAGAAGTCGCAGGGTCAAGCTCCAGCTTGCAGTATAGCGTTTGCTGCGGCGTGGCTTCAGTCTTGCTGCTGTCTTGAGTCCCCAACGCGAGATCTTCCACCATAATAGGGAACACGCCACTGTACAAGTACCCCTCGCAGTTATCGTTGTCTCCGCGTTGCTCCTGCTGGGCCAGCAGCGCCTGCGCGTGATGCGCGATCTCCGACACGAACTGGATCCCGCTCGTCATCAGGTGCATGTTGCGCGGCATCTCGTCGTCGCCAGACGGAAATACAGCCGCATTCGGCCGTAGTTGAGCAATGGGGAAGCTGCCAACCAGCACACGCGCCGCCTCCGAGCACGCAGCGTCCGCGAACAGCGACCAGCGGACGTCTCCCTTGCCGCTCACCATGGGCATTTGCGCCATCTTCGTCGGTGGGCGGAAAACGTAAAATAGCAGTAACCTCGGCAAATGCAACCCAATCAAACTCCAGAATGTCATGCTGCCATCTTTTCGATACAACGTAACCCCACACGTATCTCTAAGCGACGGAGATGCTGAGCGCCAATAGACCCAGCAACACGACTGCCACATTGAGTGACGCCCTTGTGCTGGCACAAGGATGCAGATGGTCCCACTCGTAGCGTAGGCAGTTGAAGTCTTCGAGCTGGCAGCTCCAATGGCCGCACTCGCTTAGGTGCGTGCACAGTAGACGCGCCGAGCTCTCGAGGCAGAAATCGTG
>MBAC02005512.1:0-20015 GCA_001712635.2 Nothophytophthora sp. Chile5
GTCCGTGCCTGTCCACTCTTCAGCCTCCCCTGCCAGCAGCTGACCTCACATCTCACAGCAATGCAGTACACCAGACACAGGCAAGAGCAACTGTGTTCCCTCATTAATTAACCTCGCAGCTGCATGCGTCGTCGTGTCTTGTGACCTAGATGACGAGGCCTCCGTCGACGCGGATGCACTGACCCGTGATGTAGGACGCAGAGTCGCTCGCCAGGAACGCCACAAGCTGCGCGACCTCCTCCGCTCTGCCAAGCCGAGCCAGTGGGATGTTGCTCAGCACCCGCTCGCGCGCAGCATCTGCCATGGCGGCTGTCATGTCCGTGGCGATGAAGCCGGGCTCCACGAGGTTCACGCGGATGTTGCGGTTGCCGAACTCTTTGGCCAGCGACTTGGTGACGCCAACGAGCCCTGCCTTGGACGCGCTGTAGGCCACCTGGCCCACGTTGCCCGCCGCGCCCACGACGCTGCCGATGTTGACGATGCTGCCTTGACGTCGCTGCATCATGCCTTTGGCCACGGCCTTGCACATGTGCACAGGCCCCACGAGGTTCGTGAGCAGCAACTCGTCCAGCTCCTCGTCGCGTAGCCGCAGCAACAGGCTGTCCCTGGACACGCCCGCCGCATTCACCAGAGCAGATACACCCGCGCCGAGTTGCTCGGAGACCTGCGTCACCACACGCGAGGCTTCGGCAGCAGCGTCGCCATCGCCACGCGTCGGACAGCTGTACGCAATGGGCAGCACATCGGGAGCGATCGCCTGCGCCGCCTGCTGCGCCCGCGATAGCTCGCGCGACGTGACGGCCACCTGCCAGCCGCAGCGATGCAGCTGCTGCGCCACCGCGAAGCCGATGCCGCGACTGCCTCCCGTCACAAGCGCCACGCCCATACTGCCGCCCGTCATGTTGCTGCAATCCAAGACGATGGAAGGTGCGTGCTGAATCAAACCCGTAACGCAAAGGATCGTATCATTGCATAACATGTCGTTAATATGTGCAACTTCCTCCGAGCAGAGCGCCTGCTTCCTCGCTCTCCACGCCGCTGCTGCTTCCTCTCCTCAGCTCCCGTGGGGATCTGGTCTACGACGCGACGTTGTGTACATGCGCACATGTCTTGCATTTCTTCGAGAAGGCTTTGGCCACGAACAGCTCGCAGCGACAGGAACTGCAAGGTCCTTGAGCTGCCGCCGCCGCCGACGCGCGGCCTTGCGCGCCTCCAGCGGCATCGAACTGAGCGACGCCTTCCATAGCCTGGTCGATGGCGTCATATAGACATTGCGCGGCACGTGGCTGCTGCACGGCACCTCCCAGGATCTCCTCGGGCGTGAGTTTCTGGCCGTAGAAGTTGCTGTTCATCTCGGATCGCGCTGTGATGACGGCGCCATGCAGCGAGATGCCGGCGAAGAGACCGCGACTGTGCGAGTAGCTGAAGTTGGCGTTGAAGCCGCCTCGACTCGCGGCCGCCTGGGCCAGCGCGTCACGGCCGTACGGCCCGACAGCCACGCTGAGGGCTCCGCCCACGTTCACCTGCGTGCGATGGAAGACCTTGACGGCGTTCTTGGAGCCCATGATGATCATAAACTCGATCAGTTCGCCGCCAGCCTCGAGGCCGCCGCCGATGCCCGCCGTGCCGATAGCTGAAGGCGCCGACCACGAGCCGTCGTCCAGCTTGGCAACCACAATGCCCGTGCCCATCTTGGCTGTGATGAGCAGTCCGGCCTTGATGACCGTGAGGAAGGCGATGCCGTGTGCACGTTTGAGGAAGCTCACGGGGATATAGCGGTCGCTGTCGGCGCCAAAGTCCGGTCGGAAGAAATTGCCCAAGATGTCGGCGGCAGAGCGACACGCGCTCTCAAGCGAGCGGCTGTACGGCAAATGCAGGCGCGTCTTGGCTTCGTGGGGATTCTCCTTGTGGCAGTTGGCGTACTGTGTGTTGAGGCCATCCTGGAAGCACTGCAGGATCGGCGCGCAGATTGTGCACACGCGCTGTGGATGCGCCGGGTCGTACTTCTTCTTCATGCTGTCACTGGCCACCTGCTCGGGCGAGATGAGCATCCTGGCTGGCGAGCACGAGTGGCACACGCTTGCTCCACATTTACGACAGCGGTGACGCCGACGCTTGAGCTCGAAGGCCTCGCTGCAGATGGCGCACTTGGGATTATCCGCGTATCGGCTCATAGTGAGTCGAGCGGACGCCGACGACGCCGACGAGGGTGGCACCATCTCGCCGCTGGCGTTGCTGGACGTGTCGCTGCTGATACTATCGCGTCGTAGAAGCTCGGACGCGGAGTACGGGCGACGGTCGCCCGAAGTACGAGACCGCGGCGGCGGATTCTCGCCTGCCGCTGAGGTTAGCACGCCCGTGGTGGACACCGGTCGACGTCCATGCGGCTGTCTACTAGTACCGGCATCTGGCGTCGAGACACTGGTAGAATGCATGGCAGTAGACGCGTTGGAGCCGCCGTCTCCTCCTTGCGCCTTGTGCTTGGCGTGCGCCTTGACGAGCTTCTTGCGCTTCTTGTCGTCCGGGATAAGCTGCGCAAGCTGTGGCAGCATGTGCTCCAGCATGAGTTCGCTGCCGAAGTACGTGGCCAGACGCTCGTAGAAGACGCGCGCGCGCAACTCGCCCTGGCCGAACTGCTTGCAGTCGCGTTTGAAGGCCGACACCACCTCGTCATTGTCGCGATTGGCGCCTCGTACAGCCGCCAGCATGCGCTTGTAGATGGACGCGGCCTCGTCCCCCGTGGCGGCAGGCGGCACCACCACCTCGGCCGCCCCTTTGTGACTATCGGAGCTCTTGTCCTTGTCCTTGTCCTTCCTCTTCTTCTTCTCCTTCGGCTGCGGATGCCGTCGACCTGACCGCGTCGCGGAAGAAGAGGAGGAGGAGCTCCCCACCGCCCGCGTACTTAAGACCACGGGAGGCCTGGACGCCTCCCCCGGGAAGCGGAAGCCGCACAGAGCGCAGAAGCGCATGCCTGCCGAGGCAGGCGCCCGACAGGAAGGGCACGACGGCGCCATGCAGGAAGCCTTGGCCGCGCTGGTTGCTTGATTACTGCGGGCGTAACGGCGCAAATCGCGCGAAGACGGTGGCAGTAGCCGTGCTGGTCCTCTGATTCCAGTATCGATTGCTGTTTTGATTAAGTATTCATTCGACATGGATAGGATAGTGGAAATAGAGAGATGCATGTGCTAGGTAAGTTGACGAAAATAGTCAGAAACGAAGACCCCTGACACCGTCACAGATTCGGCTCCTCCTTGTTGCATGTTGGATACTTAACGAACCTGAGTTTACCCGAAGCTTTAAATGAGGTAACTTCCTCAACCCTCCTTCGTTTACCTCATTTGCGAACAGCTCAAGCAACGAAGCAAAGCAATGGCCGACCATCCGAGGAAGCGGCGGCGCTCGCGCTCTCCGTCATCCCGTTCCCGCTCTGCCGAGCGTCGTCGGGGCGGCAACTCCCGCGCCTCCTCTCATCGCAGTCGTCGCTCGCGTTCTCGCTCAGCGGCGAAAGAGCTGGACGAGGAGCAGCGACAGGAGGCGGAGCGCGTGGCGAAGATCGCGAAGCTGGCGGAAGAGCGCGCCGAGAAGCGCGCGGCCGAGCGGAAGGCGGCGTCTGCGGCGCCAAAGGTCGCTGATGTGGCGTCTATTACGGCGAAGGACGAGAAACCAGGCGTCTCCGGCGGACGAAAGCTACCGATGAAGATCGGTGAAGCATCCTCAATACCCGCGACAGCGGCCCCCAAAGCCACGTTCCGCTCCAAGGCGCAACGCCAAAAGGACGCACTTGAGAGACTCGAGAATAAGCGAATGGAGGTGGAGAAGCAGCGCAAGGAGGCGGAAGAGGCGCGGCGTCAGTTCCTGCATCGCCAGCGCAGCGATCGAGACCGGGACCGCGACCGCGACGCTCGGGGCGGAAGATACGGCAGTTCGCGGACCAGTGCGGCGTCCAGCAGCTCACGCTCGGGAGACGTGAGTCGGCGTGACGCAGTCTCGTCATCATCCACTAAAGATGCGGGAGCCAACCCTCTACTGGATCCGAATGAGGCGAAGGCGCTTGAAGCACTGAAGAACGAGTATCTGGGCAAGAAAGTGAAGAAGAAGAAGGTGGTGAAGGCCAGTGAGAAGTTCTCCAAGATCTTCCAGTTCGACTGGGAAGCCAGCGAAGACACGAGTGCCGATCTCAATCCGTTGTACGCCAAACGACTGGATGTGAATCTGCTTTACGGCCGCGGCTATCGTGCTGGTGTGGATATGCGGGAGCAACGCAAGCAGAACTCGTTCCTGGATGAACTGAGTCACAAGCGGCAGAAGGAGCAGCGACTTGCGGACGAGACGGACAGCAGCTTGACGACTGAGCAGCTTGCAGCCAGACAGCAGGAACGGGAGCTCGCTATGCGCAGTATGCAGGCTCGGGAGAGGAACCGGATGCAGGAGTTGGCGTCGCAAGAGGCCAAGACGATGGGCACACACTGGTCGGACAAGACGCTGGACGAGATGAAGGAGCGCGACTGGCGCATCTTCCGCGAGGACTTTGACATCACGCTCAAGGGCGGACGCGCTCCGAATCCGCTTCGCAAATGGACCGAAGCACGCGAGAAACTACCTGACGCCGTGTTCAGTGCCATCCAAGAGATGGGTTTCGAGCGGCCGTCCCCTATTCAGATGCAAGCCATCCCTATTGGCTTGCAGAAGCGTGATATCATTGGTATTGCCGAGACGGGCTCAGGTAAGACGGCGGCGTTCGTGATCCCGATCATCGCGTATCTGTACTCGCTGCCGCCTTCGATGGTCGCTCGTACAGGCGAGCAAGGTCCTTTGGCGTTGGTGATGGCTCCAACACGCGAATTGGCGTTGCAGATCGAGCAGGAAGCCATTAAACTGTGCAAGTTCACGAGCGTGGGGCTGCCGGAGAAGCTCGCGCCTATCAAGACGCTGTCGGTTGTGGGCGGCCAGAGCATCGAGGACCAAGGTTTCCGTCTTCGTGAGGGCGTGGACATCATCATCGGCACTCCCGGTCGACTCATGGACTGTCTGGAGAGCCACTACCTCGTGCTGAACCAGTGCAACTACGTGGTGTTGGATGAAGCTGATCGCATGATCGACATGGGCTTCGAGCCGCAAGTCGTGGCTGTGCTGGAGCACATGGGGTCACTGCTCAAGTCGGAGAACGAGGAGGAGATGGAGCAGCAGCTATCGCTGGCGAACGGCGGCCAAGGCCAGCCCACGGAGCTCCAGCACCGCCTCCGAGTGACCACCATGTTCAGTGCCACGATGCCTGTGGAGGTGGAGCGTCTAGCCAAGACGTTCCTGCGCCATCCAGCCATCGTGAAGATCGGCGACGAAGACTCCGGCAAGAACAAACGTATCGACCAACGCGTGATGTTCATGAAGCCGGCCAAGAAACGGTCCAAGCTCGTGGAAGTGCTGCGTGATATCCTGAGTGCTCAGGCGACACCTGCGCCTCGTTCCCGGAAGGAGAAGGTGGTGGATGGCGCCAAGATCATCGTGTTCGTCAACATCAAGAGGGAGTGCGATTCCGTGGGTAAGTTCATGTCGAACGAAGGCTTCCGTTGCACCGTGCTGCACGGTGGCAAGACGCAGGATCAGCGTGAAGAGAGTCTCAAGGCCTTCCGCGAAGGGTACTGCGACATGCTAGTAGCCACTGACGTGGCTGGTCGCGGACTGGACATCCCGGATGTGACCCACGTGGTCAACTACGACCTGCCGTCCAAGATCCAGAACTACTCGCATCGTATCGGCCGTACCGGTCGCGCCGGCAAGGAAGGCGTGGCTGTCTCCTTCCTCACGGACGACGATGAAGAAGTCATGTATGACTTAAAGCAGTACCTCGTGTCCACGGACATGCCGGTTCCCTCGGAGCTGGCCAACCATCCGTCCGCCAGAGCGGCCCCCGGCGCCCGCGACGAGAAGGGCAACGTCATCGCCCGCTCCAAACGCGACACCGTCATCTACGCCAAGTAAGCACAGTACACGCGCCACCAAGAGCGAGCGGCCAGCAGGTATAAGAGGCACCGCGCGGTGGTTTCTGGGCTGTTGATTGATCTCTCCGCTAGTCTGGACGCTCTGGCTTGCAGTGCTGCTCGCCGACGTGCCCCTGTCTGTTATATATAGGAGTAATGGAGGCTTGGCTTGACCTGATGGCAGGCTGACTGGTGGCTTAGCTGATCTCTATAGACACGCCGAGGTGGTGCGAGTCGCTGTCGTAGTGCCGCACGTCCATCTGCGCCGCCACGCGGGTCTTGAGGTGCGGCGACGTGCGCCACTCGAAGGCGCCGATCAAGATGCCGTCGGAGCCCAGGGAGCTGGCCACGGACTCGCTCGCACTCAGCGCGTACTTGCCACGGAGTCGCAGCGTGCGCTTGTCCTTTCGCCGGTCGAACACGAACTCCGAGCCCACCAGCAGCTCCGGCCGCACAGTCTGCGTCACATCGAGGCGCACCATGCGGCCTCCGTCATTGCTACAGCCGCAAACCAACATGTCAGGCCCCCTACAGCAGGCGCAAGCCAAGGCAAACGGGCACGACACCTACACTTGGAGCAGGGTCAGCAGGTCGTCCTGCGTGTAGCTGGCGGCCATGTTGAGCGTCGTGAAGCGGCCGAGACGGTCGCTGTGGTCCAGTCCTACGTCATAGGCGCCGATGACACCGAACGCCAGCTCCTACGCGTCATTACCAGCCACCGAAACACACACAACAAGTCAGCATTTCTCCCTTTCAGCTCAGTCCGGACGGTCCCAACGCACTCCGAGGCGTCCTCCGAGCGTGGCCTGCAGCGTGGGGCCGTTGACGGCGTCGATCTTGGCGCCGGCGAAGAGGCGCGAGTCCTCGCTCTTGTAGTCGGCGCCAATACGCGCGAAGGAGGCGGGCGCCTCCTTCTCCGCCGCGGCCTCCTGAGCCTCCAACGTGAAGCGCAGCGTCCGACTGGCGCGGAGATGCGCCTGCAGCGCCAGCTGACGCGCCGAGCTCAGACGCAGGCTGGCCGTGATGACCGAGTTGAGCTGGCTCTCGCACACCAGCGCCGCGTCCACGCCGCGCTTCACCGCCGCCTTGAAGAAGGGCGAGACCACGCAGGTCTGCAGGCCCAGGCCCGTGCCATTGGGCGCGACCGTGTTGAGCTCCACCGAGTGGCGCGAGTGCGTGCGCGGCGCCAGAGGCTCGTGGAGACGCGTGTTCTCGGCCAAGAAGTCGTCGTACAGGCTGCTGCTCAGCCCCGCGGTCGCGCGTCGCCCCGCCATCGCGCAAGGTCCGGAGCTCTTCGTTCGGGTATGGGGCTGTCGGCCTTCGGTCTCTATCAGGAGGGATGCGAAGCTAGTGACACCGGAGACAAACGCTGCTGACACCGGAGGGGACAGAATGTACCGGTTCCTGGCCGGAAAGTGAAGGGACTGGGGAGTTGGGAGAGCGTTGATTGGACGATTTGATGGGTGAAGAGAGAGATGATTGGCTGAAATGAGCCGCATCATCGCCACAGACGCAATCAGACAGACAGCACGGGAAGTGTATGCTGGTTGCAGGGGTAGGGAAGATGCACAATCAGGGATCGGCAGTCCAACGTAGTGCCACAGAACGTACAGGTTTTGTACAGACCTGCTCCTTTTGCTGTAGCCATCGTGTAAACCAGACGCAACAGGTTGTCTTGTTACATGTAAACAACGGTAAACCGCCTCCATATTGTCCACTCAATCGCCATCCGAGACCAGCGCGACCTGGCGGGGCCGCAGCACGCGCTTCTGCGGAGACTCGCCGCCCGACTCCTTCTCGCCGGGCTCGTCAATGTCCTCCTCAACGTCCTCCTCAACGTCCACCTCAACGTCCTCCTCCTCCCAGGTCTCTTCTTGAATCGAGTCGACGGAACTGCGACTGCGAGTTACACGCTGCTCCTCCACCTCCACCTCATCCTCGTCCTCCTCGTCCTCCTCCTCGTCCTCGTCCTCCTCCTCAGGCTCGTACTCGTCGTCATCGTCCGCCTTCCTCTTCTTCGCCTTCTCTTCCTGCACTTCCGGCTCTCTCTCCCCCTCAACTTCCTCAGTCTCTCTCTCGCCTTCTTCATTACCGTGCTCCTTCTCGCCGTCATCTCCTTGATCCGCTGTCTCTTGCCGCTGCTCTTCCTCCTCTTCCTCCTCTTCCGACTCGTCCTGCAGGTCAATGACCTCCGCTGGACCAGCCGACGACGTCGTAGGCCACATCGGCGCGGCCGCTCGCGCCGGCTGCACGTTCCTCAAAGCCGCGGCGTGGTCGTTCGCTGACACGTACACCGTGCCGGCCGTCGTCCCTCGCGGCGTCAGCGGTCTCGTCGCGTCCGGCTCCGCCCAGTTGGCCCGCGCAGCCGGGCGCTCTTGTGTCAGGTGGCCATCGCTGTTGAGCCGCGCCATGGCGGGCGAGTTCACGTCGAACGGCCGCACGTTCATGGTCTTCTCCACAAGCTGGTAGAACCGGATCGCACGCTCGAACTCGGCCGGCGGCATCTCCATCATGCGCTGGCCGATGCGCTTGCCCACACCCAGAGCCGCCATGTACTTCTGCCAGGCGCCGGGCGGCGGCGCCGTCGTCAAGTATTGCTCCGGCTCGTCCTCTTGCTCCAGCCCGGCCTCATGCAGCAGACCTCGCACGGGTTCTCCGCTCCCTCGAGCCGCATCGAAGTAGCGCTGCGCCTTCGCCAACACCCACCGCGGCTCCAGCAGCTCCACGGGGATCACGCTGCTGCAACGCACCACTCGGCGGATGTAGAACACGTGGCGACAGGGCAAGTGGTGGTTCACCATGAAGGCGCACGAGCACTGCCACCCGCGCTCAGCTTCCACGCAGAACTCCTTGCTGGGCTCGTCACTGAAGGCGTCGTTGGGCGCCACGGCCGAGATGAAGAAGGACCCACGCGCCGGCTCGCAGAACTGGTACCGAGCGCGGGAAATAGCGTAGTGGTACTGCGGCAGCACGAGCTGACAGGCCGCGGGGCTCACTGTGGCGGCCAGTAGCCGCATCTCCGCGTCGAACTCGTCGTCGTCGGTGGGTGGCTGGGCCAAGCCATTGGTAGCGCGATGCAGGTCCCGCATAAACGCGCGCTCCACCACCGCCTGGTAGTATCGTACGGCCGCCACGGTGTCATCCAGCGCCAGGTCGTCGTTGGCCGCGGCGAAGATGGCGCGCCACGTGTCCGTGAACTGGTCGCCGCGCTCCGAGACGCTGAAGGTCGTCACTCCTTCGCGTGCGAACGTGGACCAGCGGTCTCGCCAGGCGTCGAACTTGGTCAGGAAGAGCCGGAAGAACGGATGCTTCTTCGAGCCTAGCACGTCCATCATGATGGCCACGTTGGCCCCGTATGCAATGGAGGTGGGCGCGTACACCAGCAAATGCACGATGCCCGTGAGGCGGTCGCGATGCCACGACGTCAGCTCCGGACCGCGGATATCGAGGCCAGCGATGGCTTCGTGGAGCGCTCGGACCACGTGGAACTGCGAGTACAGCACGCGGGCCGTTGGGAAGCAAGCGCAGAGCTCCGGGAGCTCCGGGGAGTCGCCGTCGGCCACCAGCAGCGCTCGGACCCGCGCGTGGCTCTCGTTGTGGGTCTTGAACTGCGTGAGAGCCGCGCGCAGCGTCTCCGAGCGGTCGTTCTCCACGATGGCGTGCTGCACATACTGCCAGTTGCCGAAGGTGTCGTGGGCCTGGAGAGAGAAGATCCGGTAGCTGGAGCCTGAAGCCGAGGTGGCACTGGTGGCGTCGACGCGGAGAACCTCTGGGAAGGCCTCGAAGACCTGCCGCATGTGCTTGGTCTGCAGCGTGATACTGGACAAGACCTTCTGCTTGCCAGAACCATACACAATGCGGCAAAAGAGGAAAGGGACATACACATCCAGACACTCAGCGGCTTGGACAAAGGTCGAGCGGGTTGTAACGCGGACTGTACCTGGCCGTCCACGAAGATCTTGGCCACATTGCCGTCCTGGGCGGCGAACTCGTTGACGTACGAGGCTAGACGCTCCTCCACCGACTGCACAAGGCCACGCTGCTGGGACCGGACGCGCTCCACGCGCTCCAGGAACTGACGCACGTCCGTCATCGTGGGCACTTGACTTGCGGTCGTCGCCGCGGGAGGCGGAGACGCGCTGGCTCGTGGAGGACGACCGACGCGTCGGCGTTTGGCCGCTCCCTGAGGCTCCGGCCGCGGAGCAGCTCTCGGAGCCGGAGCCCGAGGAGGACGAGACGGAGTCGGAGCAGCGGGACTGGTGCTTACAGAGTCGCTTACAGAGTCGGTGGCGGAGGTGGCAGTGGCTCCAGTCGTGGCGGGAACGGGTTCGGTGGCCGTAGCGGTGGCAACCTCCGAGTCGGTGGCAGTAGCTGGCTCACCCAGCGGATGGTTGTGGACCGCATGCAGCTTGGTGACGTGGATGTGGTACTTGCCGTCCCCACCCAATTGCAGCGTCGCATTCACCTTTCCACATACCAAACATACACGCATGTCCACCGTTTGCATTAGCCGCAACATCCGATTGCAACGTTTGGTGGCGGGAGCCACACGTACGCGCGCTTGGCACTCGGAGGATTGGACGCCGTTCCACCGCGCGTGCATCCGCCCGGACTCGCCAGTCGCCTTGCGGCTGCTCTGGTGGGCGCACTGCAGCATCCGCGTGTAGTCGCGATAGCGCTCCGGCAGCAGCGGCGTCGGCAGCGCGCGGCCCGAGACCGCGATGGCCGCCAGCACGTGGTTGCGCGTCTTCACCGGCGTCGTCGTGCGCTTCGTGAACACCTGGAGGCAGCGATCAATCAGCCGCAAAGGAGGCCGTACGGTAAGTACGCAAGCAGACTGGGGAGGGGTCACTCCTGCCACCAAAAGGAAGGTCCGCGTTCGCACCTGGCTCGTGCGCTGCTGGTACTCCGCCATGTACTCGCCGAACTCCTCCCACGACTCGAAGTCGCGGCGCTCCATGCCAGGCGCCTCCCACGTCCGCTCCGGCGCGGCGGCAGCGGCGACGTCGTCGTCGCTCATGGCGCGAATCCGGTCGCTGTGGTCGGCGCGTCTTTGGCTTTTGAGATGGTCTTTCCAGTTGGTGGCGAAGTGAGTACATGTTGATTGTGGTCGGGGGTAGTAGAAACATAACCTTCCAGCCAAGGATGTAAGTTTGGTGGCAGTAGCGTGAGGCCCAAGCGGAAACGGGGTTGGTAAACTACTAGTAAAATACGCGAAATGAAAAGATTCACATTTGGCTCTCTA
This sequence comes from Nothophytophthora sp. Chile5, assembly GCA_001712635.2. Classification (NCBI taxonomy): domain Eukaryota; phylum Oomycota; class Peronosporomycetes; order Peronosporales; family Peronosporaceae; genus Nothophytophthora; species Nothophytophthora sp. Chile5. The sequence goes on from MBAC02005512.1 coordinate 11,224, forward strand.
ACTGTATGATGGCGCAAATCCGCCCATCCCATTCTCGGATGACGCACCACACAAGTCCCTTTCTCTGCGCACTTGCACTTCACTTTGCTCGCCCATTCATTGGTCCAAACTCGGCCATCAAATATCAACCCACCAATCAGCATGCAGATTCATCTAGATCATCAAAAATGTGTGTCCATTTGATGCTCCCAAATAAGATCACCAACAAACAAACTGCTCCGCCGCCAAGCAGCATTCTCACTTCATTTCCAGATCTTCCTCCCCCCCCCGCTCTTCCTCCCCCTCCATCCAGCCATGCCGACGCTCTACGTAGGCACGTACACCCGCAAGGAAGGCCACGTGGACGGCAAGGGCAAGGGCATCTACGCCTTCTCCTTCGACGAGGCCAACGGCGCGCTGAGTCCTCTGGGCGTCACGGAGGGCGTGGGGATCAATCCGTCCTACATCTTTGGCTCGAGCTCCACGTTGTACGCCGTGAATGAGTGCAACGAGCCATCGCAGCTGCGTCCCGGCGAGGAGACGGGCTTTGTGGTGGCGCTGCGCATCAACAAGGACGCTACACTCACGGAGATCAGTCGCCACGAGTCGGGCGGCGCCTTCGCGTGCCACGTGGCACTCAGTGCCAAGGGCGACGTGGTGTCCGTCGCCAACTACGCAGGCGGCAGCCTCACGCTCTTCCCCGTCCAACCCGACGGGTCGCTGGCTGCTGAGAGCGACCACCACCGCTTCTCCGACGCCAGTATGGTGATCCCTGACCGCCAGGAAGCTTCCCACATCCACAGCACGGCTTGGACGCCGACGGGTCTCGTGGCCGCCGACTTGGGCAACGATCGCGTGGTGCAATACACGCTGGACGCTTCTAGCAAGACGCTGAAGGACGAGGAGTACCTCGTGCGTCCGCCCGGCTCGGGACCACGCCACTTCGCGCTGTCGCCGGAGCGTGGCGTCGGTTACGTGGTCAGCGAACTGGACAACACGGTGGGCGTGTACCCGATGGACGCTGCGACCGGCCGCTTGGCCGCCGAGCCGCTGCAGAGCATCTCCACGCTTCCCGAGGGCTACGCTGGCCCACCCGCTCTGGCGGCCGATGTGCACGTGTCATCGTGCGGCCGCTTCGTGTTCGCGTCCACCCGTTTCCACCACAGCATCGCCAGCTACAAGATCCTGCCGGACACGCGCCTTGAGCTGGTGGAGATCATCCCTACTCGTGGGGACACGCCGCGTGATATCCTCGTGTACAAGGACTTCTTGCTGGCTGTGAATCAGGACACGGACTCGCTCGACGTCTTCCGCGTGGACGGAGAGACCGGCAAGCTCACGTACACGGGCAACTCGGCGGACTGTCCGTCGCCAGCCTCGCTCTTCATCATCTAGGATTTCGCTCGGCGTCTAACTGTCTAGAAATCTGCCAGATTCCTTCAAAACGTTCTAAATACAAGTCAAATTGAGGTCTGTTCGTACTTAGTCGCACACATCAAGATCTCTAGAAGTATAAAGAAAATAGACCTTAATTTTAGGATTTGGCAACCTTCTAAACCCAGCAGCTCGTTTCATTTTGCGAAGATCGAGGAAGATGACGGCGATTTGGACGCTCTTGCTGCTGCTGCCGTCTCTGCTGCTCCCCGCCGCCGCGAACGAAGAGCAGCACGGCAATCTCCTCCGTGACCTGCTTCCGGACCAGCCGCGGCTTGGCGAGCGGCTTCTCTGCGGCCACACACAGCTCTACCGCGTGCTGGACCTCCATCCCGACCGCGTCTACGACGTCAAAGTGTCGTACGCCGCGTCGCTTCCTACAACCTTCGCGCTACAGGTGGAGCGCGTGCTTCTGCCTCTCCCTGTAGCCGGCAATGGCCGCGGAGACGTCGCCCCGCCGATCATACCGCCCCGACGGCGGTTGCTGAACACAGTGAAGCTCCAATTGCGGCCTCAAGAGCTGGAGAACCACCACGCCGTGCGTTTCCGTCTGGATCAGGTGGACAGCGACGCTCTACAGGTCGAGCTGTCGTTGCGAGCGGAGGTGGAAGGCGTGTCAGTCTCCCACGTGTCGGAAGAGCGGGAGTGCGTGTTCGATATCGCGGTGGAAGAGCTTCTGCTGCAAGCGATCCCTCGCCATGCACTAGTGCTTGTAGCTTGGCTACTAGTGATGCTGCTCGCCAGTAAACGATGGCTCCTGCCGTATCTGGAGAACAAGATTGCACTAAACCAGGAGGAAGACCGCCTCGTGGCTGTAGGTAGTAAAGACGCTTAGCTACCGTTCCCCAAACACCAGGAAGCTGAAGTGAAGCATGCACTACGATGTTTAGTACATGTCCCTAAAGCTTGATGAAGTCGGAGAGACGTTGTTGCTGGTCGCCTCCAGTCTTCGGCAGACGCTGGAGCTTGATACAGCGCAAGTGGTTCGCCAGCTTCGAGCGGAATCGCCCCAGCACTTCACTCAGAACCCCCAGGTCGCTGGACTCCAGTAGTGCATTGCCACTAAGCACCAATTCCTCTAGTGTAGCATTGCCTGGCGCATACACTACGCCATCCACCGTCTCGAGCACAGGGAGTCCGAGCTGAGCAATGACCGAGGCATGGTCCAGCTTCTTCTTGGCCTTCTTGGCTTGGTCCAATTGGGCCTGGACGACGCTTTCAGCAGCTTCAAACTCGGCCAGCAGCTCGGGCGGTGCCTCGTACTGCGTCAAACCCTCCACTAACAGCTTCGCCCTATGCGATGAAGGGATACATGTCAGTGAACAACGATCAAAGCAGCCTAGAGGACGTCAGCGCTCCCTTACCCGATGCCGGAGAGCTGGTTGTTGGCTAGCGACAGAGTCTTGAGTGTCGTGTTGAATGGCAGCGCGTAGGCGAAAGCCCGAGCTCCCGCGTCATCCACTCGGTTCTGGAAGAGGTTTAGTGCCTCCAGTGTCGAGTTCGAGCGCAATGCACGTGCTAACGCCTCGGCACCTCGTGAACTGATGCCGTTGGCTCGCAATGAGAGGACCACAAGCTTCGAGTCTTCGCTCAACAACTGGGCGAACACTTCCGAGCCATCCGCTGTCTCCAGCTGATTCCATTCGAGTTGGAAGGAGGTGACGTGGGTCTTAGGCACCGTAGAACACAGCAGTTCAAGCTGCTCGAGGTCCAGCCCGACGTTGAACAAGCTACCGGGCCAAACAGAGGTCAGTGACGTCGTCATCAGGCTACGACAGCGCGTCATTGGCGTACCAGAGGGAGTGGACCTTGACGGAGAGCGGCAGAACGAAGCACAAGGCTTGGGAATTGCCGACGTCCAGCTGCCAGTGCTTCACGGCCAGCTCCTCCACGTCGCTGACGTCGTAGACGTGGCCAGTAGCCGGCGCTTCGCCGGTCGCGGCGCCCTGCCGCTCCTCTTCATCAGCATGCAGCGGTAGGAGTTGGGGGTGTGGCAGGAGGTTGCGGAGCGTGCAGTACGTCAACAGATCCTTCCGAAACACACGCGTTGGGGCGAAAGCAGCCAGTGCTTTCGCCACAGCCTCATCGTCTTCAGGCCTCTGGCGTTCAGCATTGGCGGAGGGAGACCACACGCCTTTCGGTGGAGTCATTAAGCTGCTCGGTATCGAAGAAGGCGAGGAAGCAGTGAACGGGAGATTGAGGACTGCTCAAGAAGCAGGAGCGGACGCGAGAAGACCTGGAAATAGCGCAAGGAAGCTCGTGTTTCGACTGCTTTTAGGTCTGAAGCCGTGCTCTTAAGAGCACCGTGACGGTCCGGGAGTCGGCGGCTTCCCCACCTCCTGCTGGAGCTCCTTTCTGCAGCTGTTGGGGGGTTCCATGGCTTCCATGGCTTCCTGCTCCGCTCGTTGAGGCTACCGAGGCTGCCGGTAGTGTGCGCCATAGCAATCCGCCCTTCAGCACGCAGCGGACTCGCAGTTGGACCCACTGCGAGACCTCCAGCTCCGGCCGACGGCTGCTGTCGGTCGCTGCAGCGGCCACCGGAGGCTGGTAAGCCACTTGTACCGAGAGTTGTTGACCCGCAGCCACGGTGCCTCGCATCGGCTCGAGGGTGAACAGCTTGGCGTGAGGTGAGGTAGCGTCGACCGCGAACTCGAAGGAGCCGGAGGAGCCGGACACGTCGTCCAAGACGCCGCTACTGCCACCGCACGGCGCCGTACTGCCCACAAACAGCGTTTGACTATCGCCACCCCCTTCATCGAAGCCTGGGAACGACAGAGTGAGCGTGACTGGCGGCTTGCGGAAGCCTGCGGTCGATAGGTCGCCTGTTAATTGGCTCAACGCGACGCTCGGCGGCAGATCAAAGAGGTCTTCGACGGGAGGCGGCGCCACCAAAGACCGTCCACTAGTGGAGGAGGCGGTTGTGGCAGTCGGAGCGAAGACGTAGACCTGGTTCTCCCAGCAGCGGCCGGAGAGGTCGAGGGTGTGGCGCTCACTCTCATTGGGCACCTTAAGACGGAACCGCTGGGTATAGTGCCCCGGTCGTTGATGGTCGGGCTGGAAGGCCACAAGGACCTTCATCACGCCTTCGGCTGGGATCGTGGCTTCGCTCGGAGAGAAGCTGAAGACTGGCAGGCCCGTACTGGTGGTCGAGCCATCGCTCTCCTCCTCATTTACGATACTGAAAGCAAGTGGAAAGGCACTGCCATTCGCCACCAAGAGCTCCTGGACGCTTCGAGTGCGAGCCAAGACGTCCTGGAAGTCCAATCGACCGTCAATTGGGGTCAAGCTGAGGCAGGACGGGATGCCTGCGCCACTCAATTGGACTCGTAGCTTCACCCCGGGAGCGGTCAGTTCCAGTTCGTCTTCGTATACTAGCGGCTCCCGTGGCTCGAACTCGATCCGAAGACGGCGGTGACCTCCGCCAGGGACCTCTCGAAGCGATCCCAGCAATCGAAAGGCGCCGAGGACGTGAAGAGGCTGCGCCTGGAGCTTCACACTGTCTGTCTCCGCTGCTGTCGAGGCTAGCGTAAGCTCCCGGATGAGCGTCTGGCCGATTGCCACGGGGCCAAAGGCTAAGGAGGCTGGGGACGGATGGACGGCAGGCTCCACGACCGTCGTGTGGATCTCCAACGCTTGCAACGGTGCGGGTTTGACCGTGCTAAGGGTAGAACCGGTCGATTCCACCCGCTGGAAACACAAGACCGTCCATTTGTGATGGCAACTTCGTGGTTCCGAGTCGATTCCCGTCTTCCACGGCGACCGAGGGTCTGCACCGTCGACTTCCAAGGCTTCCAGAGGCGGCACGGCCTCCGCGAGACTACTCTCAGCCAGAATACTCGTCGCCGAAGCACCGGTTACTGCCACATCTTGAGGCGGAGTGGAGGCCTCGAACTGGCAGGTCTCCAGTAGCTGGAAGAGATCTTCCGTGGGTTCGAAGGCGATCTCCAGCCGCACACTCTGCCGTGGCTCAAGGCGAGTCACCAGCGGCGTCACACGCAGATACCCAGCAGCTTCCGGTGGCAGCAACAGCTCCACACCCAGCGTCTGTCGATCGGAGCGGTTGCGGAGCCTCACGTTACAGCTCTGAGTCTGTCCCAAAGCTGTGGCTCCAAGTCGCACCACCGACTGGGACAGCGTCAAGGCACTAGACACTCCAGTCCCCGAGCACGGCAGTGTGTACTCTTGATTATACGTGGACGACCACACAATCAGTAGAGGTTTCAGAGTTTCTGAAGCCCCAGAAGTAGCCGTCAATGGCCCAGTTACACGAGGGGTGTAAACCACCTGTAACTTCCGGGTTTCACCCGGTAACAACACGAGTCCGACGCCGTCAGCGACCGTCACAGCTTCGGGGACACGCGTCAACCCCACACGCTGTGGCACTCGAGCGCTGTTGGTAATCCGCAGCTCCAGACCCACACTCTGACCGATACAACACGCCCCAAAGTCCAGATTCTGGGCTTCCAGATCTCCATCAAGCTGGAACTTCAAGACCGAGGGAGTGAGTCGAGCGGTGAGTAGACAGAAGACCGGCACGACCTGATCTGGAACCAGGATCTGAATCGGGACCGCCAGTATACCTAGATCTCTCGAGCCCAAGCCAGAGCGCTCTAGTCGAGGCCACATGCTCTCCTTCGGTCGGAACTTGAGGTGGATCGGGAACTGCCCGGGTTGTGTGGCTGTGGCCGCCTGCACAAAGCCGAAGCTGGGACTGAATTCGAGGCAGTTCTTTAGTGCCTTGGGTACCTGAAGCTGCAGTTTAAGCGCCACTTTGCCGCGATTGCAGACGAGCAGTTGGTGACGGTACAGCTTCTCATAGACACAACAGCGGAAGTCCAGCCGATCATGCGCTAGGAACACCGGAACTTGCGACGCCACGGCTGATACAAGCACTGGGAGACCAGGAACCGACGGTAAACTCGAGGGACTCGACGAGTCCGAGGGGAATTCGACGAGAAACGGCTGGTTCTCGAGTGTCATGGCGGAGGCAGGCGCGAAGGTGAAGGCCACGATGCTGCTGGAGTACGGAGGCACCACACCCTGCTTTGTGAACCGGATGGGTTTATCGGCACCTTCTGGCTTGTACTGCATGCTCTCCAATGCTTGCTGGATTAGCACTCGCTCTTGCTCGGCTTCCAGGTCCTCTTCAGCCTCAACTACCTGGGTTTCGACCGGCTCCGAGTGACTCGAAGGCGCTGGAATCTCCGGACTGGCGATTTCCGCCTCGTTGGGCTCTGGTTCCGCTTCAGTAGTGACCTCTGTCGGGTCCTCAGCGTCTTCTACAGCCTCCTCCACCTCGTTCTCCTCCGGGTTGTCGTCGATTTGAGGGCTCGAAGCTGCTGCTTCGGTCGATAGAGGATGTATACTGAACGGGAGAGGTAGTGCGCCGTGGTTGGCCAGTGTTACTGCAATCGTGGCCCGCTCTCCAGCCACGACCTCAGCGAAGCGGAGCTGCTGCTGACTCAGGACTGGCACCGCCTTCTTGCAGGTACAACGGACCGGTACATTGACGAGTCCAGTAGGCGAAGCCACCGTCAGCGTCGTCGCTAAGTCGCAGGCTTCGGACGCCGTGAAGGTCATCCGTAAAGCGCAACTCATCCCAGCAGACATCCGGCCTGGTTTCGTGTAGTTGACGTCGAAAAGTTCCCGGACCTCGTCGGCCATCGGTAACAATCGGAACTGATTGAACGTGTTCGAGACGTTCGTGAGGGTGAAGCTGAGAGTGAGTGGTCGGTTTACATCGAAATCTTGGAACCAGAGCTCCGCTGGATCGGCGAGAAACGCGGAGCCAGAAAAAGGTTTACCCCACACGACTTGCAGCTGTGTGAACCGCGCGTCCTGCTGACGCTGGCGGGCCTGCAGAAGCTGGCGCTCTTCCAGGACGCTGCGGACTCGACTCTTCTTGTGCTTTAAACCTGCAGACGGTAGCTCCGACGCGGCAGGTCCCGGGTCTTCGTCCTCTTCTCGAGCGTCCTGTTGTTCCCGGAAGCCGGTAACAGGCGGTAACTTTGTACCACTGGAGGACGGTGACTGCAGGACCGCTCGGGAACCCTGTCCTGCAGGTTTGGAGGGCAGTGACGGCAGCGTCAAACCTTCCTCACTTCGCCTGGAACTTGTTGCAAGCTCGGTTTCAGGTCGAGCCGAGTGCTGTAAACCTTTCTGAAGACTTGTAACTGGGTTACGAGGTAGTAACATGCTACTTGGCTCGGTTCCACGATGGCTGGGCTTGGCCAGGACCTTGTTGATCACGCGTTCACGGTGTTCCAAGGTCTGGACGGCGCTTCGACCCAGCCCGAAGCTCTGGTCTTTGAGTGTGGTCTCTTGTGACGGGTATATACGGACCAGTTTACCTGTCGGGTCCAGCGTTTCACGGCCCGTTCTCGAGATCAGATAGGCGTGAGTCCGCTCTTCCACGGCGGCCCGACCCATTTCACGTTGATACTTGCGCTCAAAGGCGCGGTTCTCGGCCTCCAGTCGCTCCCGACGTCTTTGCGAGCTCTTCTCGACCTCCAAACGGCCCAGAAGCTTAGCTTCGCGGCTCTGGAGGCGTCGCTCAAGCCGAGAGCGCTCACGTTGAGCCTCCTGCTTCACGGTTCGACGCCGAACGACCTCGTAAGGGTTCTGGCCTTGGCGGAGGAGGTCCTGATGGCTTCGAGCGTCTTGAGCTTGCGTCGCTTGCTCTCGAGCCCGCCGAACGGCATTTTGCGCCTCTATCAGAGCGGAAGACGCATCCAGATCTTGCTTCAGCTCCAGAACCGCCTCCACGCGAGCGGAGCGCTGGTCGCGGGTCTGCAGAGCCAGTTGACTCAGCACCCGTCGATCGGCCTGGAATCCCTCGTGCAACCGCTGCTGTACCGGAGCTCGAGGCTGCGGCGGGGCCTCAGGAGCTCCACGAGGCGGCGAGGAGCTCGACATGGCGCTGGGACCGTCAGCAGTCGCGGTGAAAAGTACGATTAGCGCGGCGCCAGGAAGCGGCGCGGCGTGACGCGACGCGAAACGACGCGGTTACCGGTACGTTGACTTGTGACGAGGTAAAGTGTACCATGCGAATGTCAAGTGCATTCATGTAAACGTCAACGTGAACGTTGGAGCTCAGCAAAAAGGTTTACCTCATGGTTTACGAACATGCTGCACAATGAAGTGGACACAATATACATAACAACTTTACATGTGCACTGCAATGCAGACCAGCTGGCTGGGCGGGACTCTCCTCCTCCTCCTCCTTCTCTTGGCTGTCCTAGTGTATAGCATTCATATGAGACCGCGTCAAACATAAACATACTAATCAACCTAAGTGCGTTTTGCGATATGAGTACACCGTTGAAAAGTGGAGTGTTTCCTCTTCATTTTAAGGTGCTTTCAGTCACCAGAAGCCAAAA
>MBAC02005523.1:0-22731 GCA_001712635.2 Nothophytophthora sp. Chile5
CTCCAGCTGAACGAGAGCCCCCAAAAAGACCCATGTATTCTGAAAAAATGCTGAACCGACGAATAAATAAATACTAGTAAAGTATTCGTCGCTATTTATTTATGGTATTTGTATTCGTCAATCCCTGACTGCAACGCGTCTCTCCAGCCTCCAGCCAAGACGCAATGATAGTCTACGAGGCAGCCGTCTCCTCCGAGCCGCCAAGCGACGCGGACGTGCCGGGATGCGCGACTGGTGGCTGCTTCTTCCGACGTTCTCGCTCTTTACGAACCTGTTCCTGCACGAAACTGCTGAACGACTCGGCCAGATCATCGATGCGCCTCTCGTGCTCGTGGTTCTGTGCCGAGAGTTCTCTCTCCAGACGCAGCACTTGGTTCTCCAGGGATCCGATAAGCGCCGCCTTCTCATTCAAAGTGGACGTCGTCTCTTCAGCGGTCACCTTGCCAGCGGCAGTCATAGTCTACACAGCAGGATTCATATCAGCACGATGTATGGAGCGGTAGAGGGTCAAGCAAAGCGAAAACGTACCTGAATGCGCTCATCGAAGGTCGCTTGCAGTCGCGCGAGTCGAGCGTCCTGCTCCTCCAGGCGGCGTAACTGGAGTTGGAGCTTCTCCTCACATCGAGTCTTCTCGCTTGTTGTAGCAGCCAATAGAGTTTGCTTTTCTTGTATGGTCTTGCGTTGCATCTCCAGCTCCTGCTGAAGCTCGATCTGTCTGTCATCGCTCGCTTGTTGCAGGGAGACGTTCTCCTGACGCAGTTGCATGATTATCTCGAGATGCTTCTCCACTTCGCGTTCGAGATGCAGTCGTGCCTTCTTTACCTCAGCGACTTGTGCCTCGACGGATCCGACGGAGCGTTGAATACGTTCCTGCACATCAGTTTCCCACTGCTGCTTCATCTCTCCAATGCTCTTCTCGTGGTCGATCTGCGATTGCAGAAGCTTCGCTTGTAAGCCTTCGCACTTGTCCTTCAGTTCACGGACGGCTTGCTCTCTCGCCTCGAGCTGTGTGGTGGCGTAGCTCAGCTGGGTTTGAAGGGAGCCAATAACCAACTCATGTTGTCTTTGTGCCGCACTTAGGCGGCTCTCATGGTCGGAGACCAGTTTCGCCTCCTTCCGAGTGGACTCGTTTTGAACATCTTGAAGCTGTTTCTGCAGTTTCCCGATCTCTTCCTCGTGCGATCTGGACAGCAATAAGGAGTGATCAGCGACCCCATACCAAAGCAAACCTTGAGCGTTGACTGGTTGCCTACCTTGCCGTGAGATTGGCGCGGTGCAGTTCACTGTCCAGTGCGTACTTGGCGTCTTCCAACTGCGAAATGTGCTTGTCTTTCTGCTCCGTCTCCTTACTGCGCAGAGCCTCCACGTGGCTCATCTTCTCGCGAATCACGCCGGTCTCGCGCTCCAGCGCGGTGCGAGCCGAGCGGTACTCCTCGAACTCGAGCTTGCGGCGGTTCTCCAGCTCCTCGAACTGCATTTTGAGCTCATGGTGGTCGCGCTTGGCATCGATCTCTCGCTGTTGATAGCGATTCCGCTCTTCCTTGATCATGTCAGCTCCCAAACGCGCCTGTTGCAGCTGTGTTTCCAGCTCTTCCGTCTTCTCGATCTGTTTCGATCACGCATAAGTCACAATAAGCTGTCAAAACGGGACTTCACCGCCAAACTCAGCGTACTTCAGCTGCCTCCACTCACCGTCCGTTGCAGCTCTCGCTTGCCCAGATTCACCTCCGTCTCCAGTTCCTCTTTCTCCGCGAGTATCTGCAGTAGAAGCTGGTCATCCGGTGCTCTCTCATTGTTTGACTTGACCTCAGCATCCGGCTGGCATGACGCATCGACGGCCAGCGACGGCTGACGCTCTAGGAAGGTGCGGTTCCTCGCCAGCAAAACCTCGATCTCGTCCGCGTGCTTCAAGCTGCTGTTGTTGCCCATGACCTCCAGCGTCACCAGCGTGTGGTTGCTTTGCAAGGCCTCTCGACAGGCCAGTACGCCTGGATTGCCAATCTCGTTCCAGCGCAAATCCAACTGCCGCAGCGTCCGATTGCGACGCATCGCCTTTGCCAGCGCCTTGGCACCTTCTGGGCCAATGTTGTTATTTCGCAAGTCGAGCGTCAACAAGCGCGTGTCCACCTCCAGAGCGCCGGCGAGCGCCTCCACCCCTTGGTCCAGCAGCCCAACATTGTTCCATTCTAGACAGATCGACACCACGTTGTGTGTGGACCGCAGGAGCGCTGCGAGCGCCCGGGCACCACCCGCTTCGAAGCAGTTGCCACGTAGATCCAATCGCGTCGGAACACTCGCAAGCCGCGCCTTCTCCACGATCTCAGCGCACTTGTCGTCCCCCAAATACGAGTTGCTGTAGTCCAGCACCGCGTCGGGGCGTTTGGAGGGGCTGAGTCCGTCCGTTGGGTGCACAAGCGCAGCGGAAGAGCGCGTATGGCCATCGGAATCTGCCTTGCCGTCCTCCTTCTCCAGCGGGGTCCTCATTGGATTGAGTGCTATGTGATGCCTGGATAATAAACCAACGCCCCTTCATTCGAATCAGGATGCATGTAGAAAGTTTCAAATAGAACTTTAGAACTCTGTGTCTGAAGCGTGTAAAGTCTCCGTCGCTGCTGCTACTGGACTCACCGATGCGCATGCCGTGCCCAACTGCACCATGGGAGCCGAGCCGACCTCCGAGAACTGCACGTGCAGCTTCCCAAGTGCCACCGATTGCAGCATGCCCAAGGCCGCCTTGTGGCGGGCCGACGATCGGTTATCCTCCATATTGGTGGTGAGGCTGGAAAATATAATAAGATGTTATGTTGGAGCTTTCACGACTCCATATTAATCTTTGCAAAACGACATCTCCAGTAATAACATATTTAAAGGAAATATGGTTGACAAAAAGATGTCTAACTTGCACTTTGTAAGCAAAACACTTGATATATTGTATTGAGGTATATTGTATTTACGAAAGTCCCGCAAAAGCAATAATACTTTATTCCACTATCAAAATACAGTTATTATTGTTTAAAAAAATTCCGACTAGAGTGCACTGCCGAACGAGAACATGTCGGCCTTGTCGTCGAACTTCTCCCCCAGCATTATCCCCGGCGCCATCCGCAGCGACGTCCCCACTCTAGCGTGTAGAATCTTTCGCGCCGAGCCTATCCGACCGTACCACGTCGACTGCTGCGCTTGAACTTCGTCTCTCGCGCGATCTTCCGTCTGCCATGAAGAGGTCCGCTCCGAGGGGTGGCAGTCCTCTGCATTCCGCCAGCAGTCCCACCGTTGCAGGTTTGCTCCGTCGCTCTCTGGAATTCGGTGGGAAAAGGGAAAGAAGGTCTCCTCCGTCTCAAAGGCTTGGCTAGTTGTCACTGCTCTTCTTTCAGCGCATGTGGAAGGATGCACCCAAATGCAATGTAGAAGCACATGCGTATCATCCCGGATGCATCGTGGAGCGGGCGACATTTCGCGCGCTGCCCTCTGCTTTGCGGCATATCAGCGCTGGATTTATGATCCATGCTCGTCTGTGGCTGCGGTGTGAAGGCCGAGCGCCACCTGGCGTCCTGTCGTGCGCATTGCTGCGATTTCAAATCGCGAACTGCCGTTACGAGCTCGCACGTTGGCGTTGGAAAAGTCGTGGCCCGATCTATTATAACTGAAGAAACCTCCGCTGCTGTGGCGGGGGCAGAGAGCGCCACAGGCTTGCGATCCAGCTGGGATTGCATCCCTGTCAGAGCGTATCCCCATCCCAGCTCGATGCATTGCATGTTGTTGCTGCCACATCCGGAGTTCCAGGTGGCGGGGCCATGCGCATTTTTGCCAGACACTGTTCACATTGCGAAGTATCTCAGGGCCACTGCTCAAAAAGCACAAATAGACTCCAGCCCACCTCTCAGTTTTAGAAACGCGTCCCCTTGCGCAATTCTCCACGTCCTCATGGCTCCACTCGTTGCTGAGGGCCTGCCCTTGCGGCTGAAGCTGCGCTCGCGGCTGCAGGAGAGCGTCGACGGCTCGCAGTGCGTGGATCTGGTGGAGTGTCCGAGTTCGCGGCGGCTGTTCGTGGACAAACACACGCTCATGACCTCAGCGTCGTCGGAGTCTCGCGCAGCGGCGCTGCAAGAACTGGATCTGCACCTTTCGGTGCGTGACACCGAACACATCGTCCAGCTGGAGCGGTATGCGCTTCAAGACGAGCGACTCCACGTTCTGCACGAACATTGCGCGCGTGGCGACCTGCTGCAAGTGATGCAGCAGGAACTGCGGCTTCAAACCGCGGGGTTGCCGAGCCACGATGCTCTGGTGACGACGTGCAGTGACACCGGTCGCCGTCGTGTGTTCACCGACGTATTGCGGGGCGTCCAGGCGCTTCATGCTGCCAGCATTGCGCATCTGGATCTGTCGCCGGAAAATGTGTTCCTCACTGCCGCAGGAGTCGCCAAGGTGGGGGATTTGGGGCATGCACGACGATTCCAGCCCAACCAGCCGAGTGGTCGCGTCCTACAAGTCGCCAAGGAAGCCTACGCTGCGCCAGAGCTGCTGCTGAGCACGGAGGTGAAGGATTTGCGGAAAGCCGATGCGTGGGCACTGGGTGTGATCCTCTGGACGATGTGCACCAAGCGCGCGTTGGTTCGTCGCGCCTCGAGCGATTGCGATCCGCTTTTCCGCCGAATGGCGGAGCGTGGGACAGCGGCCGCGCTTCGGGAGACTGGATTGCTCGGTCAGATGTCTGTCGAGTTGACCCACCTGCTTGTCGGTCTATTGGACGTGAATCCGAAGTCGAGAATGTCGGTGGAAGCGGCACTGCAGCACCCGTGGGTGCTCCAGTCCACTTCTGGCAAGACAGTGAAGCTGCAGCCTCGACGGAGGGCCAGCGTCAGCAGTATGCTCAAGAAGAAAGGAGAGGAGCTCCTGAAGAAGCGCCAGTCGAGCAGCAAAGGATCGCGAGGCCGCACGGCCAGCGCGGAGATCGAACTCGAGTCCACACGAGTCGCCCTTGTGGCGAGAAGCCCAGCGCAGTAAGCCGACAAGCCACCGAAGTGCCCACCTAGCGCTTGGCAAGGAGGCAGCATATCGTTGCAGCGCCTCAGCAATTTAGCCGAGAAAATAGTATAAAATAAGAAAGTGGTTTCGTTCTCACCAGTCTTCTCGTCCAGTGTCCGTCGGAACTGCTCCGCTCCCTGCAGAGTCGCTTCCAACTCGTCGCGCCGCTTGATCTCGAGAGCGGAAGGCCCGATCGCACTCGTTTCCGGGTTTGCTGGCGGCCAGCAATGCGCCGGCACTACCTGTTCGCGCAGGACGAGAATGAGCGCAGCGTTGGCGAAGGCAAGACCAACCTGCTGCAACTGTGGCATGTGCGTCGACGTGCGATGCTGGAAGGCGACGAGTCCGCGGACGGCGGCGAGGCGAATGCTCAGGTGGCACGCGAGTTGACGCTGCTGTGGGATCTGGCCAAGCCCCTGAGCTGCTGGCTGCTGTCGCGTGAGGGGTACGTGGCCTTTTTCGCTCGCGCCGCCAAGGCGCTCGTGCAACCGCTGTCCTCCGATGCTGCAGCGATCGCTGTGGCCCAGCGTGACTGGGAGTACGACCTCGAGGGCGTGGGTAGCGTCGGCGAGTCCACCAAGACAGCTTCGAGCCCGGAGAGGGAGGAAATGCCGTCCGAGCAGTTTCGCGAAGCCGTGATGCAACTCGCGGAGCTGGTGCTGCCCGTGGAGAGCGCTCCGAGCGTCTTCGCCACCTTCTTCCAAGAGCTACGTATCTGCCTCGCCGAGCCTGCTGCTACACTATCACCAGGTAGCGAGCCGGAACACGACGATTCCAACACTGTCAAAGCAGTGGAGCGGCTCACGCTGCGACCACTGAATCGCATCCCCAAAATCGGCAACGACGCTTTCTTGCAGAAGCTGCCACCGGCGAGCGACGCACTGCGCATCATTCGCGGGCTGCAACCACCGGATTCCCGCGAAATGTCACTCAAGCAGCTCTTGCTCAGCTACAACCCGAGAAAGTTCGCTCTCTCGCGTGCGTTTCCCAGCAAAGTGCGAGCCAACGCCGCTGCGCCTGGCAAAGCGGACGGCGCGAATGCTCCCAAATCCACTGCTCCGGATGCTGAGATGGAGGCCCAGCATCTTCACAAGAAGTTGGTTGGCGCCATCGGCTGTGGGGCAACCCCCCTTCGGGGAATGAAGCTCCACCGCGATACGGAAACGCGATGGGATCCAGAGCAGGCGCAACAGGCAGCTCTAACGGAATTCCCGCCGTTGAAAGTGACGGTCGTGGGTCCACCGCGGTGCGGGAAGACCCGCCTCGCCCGCGTGTTAACACGACGCCTTGGCCTGCGGTACTTGTCGCTGGACGGAGCAGTTCAGCGCGCCGTAGACCGTAAACTCCGGCTCCGTCGACTTCGTGCGGCTACGACTGCAGTCACCGATGAAGCCGCAGAAGTGGCAGAGCCTCCGCCAGTGAAGGAGACCGAGGAAGCACCCGAGACCGAGGCCGATGAGGAGCTAGACGGCGAGTTTACGGACGCAGACCTGGACGCAATGCTGTCGGGCCGCGTGGTCCCGCGGGCCACGGCACTCGCGCTGCTCCGACTGGAAGCCACCCGTTCGTTGCTTGGTACGTTGTTCGCAGATTAACTGGCTGGGTGTGGGAGGCGTGGGTGGGTGGGTGGTGACTAACTTGGGGGTTCGATGTGCGTTAGCTGGCGTGGGGGTGGTGACGGACGACGTGTATCCATACGAGTTGTCACCAGTAGGTGAGACGGCGCGGAGTGTGGCGGTGGACTACCTGGTGGCTCTCACGGCTCTTCCCGGCGAGTTAGAGCAGCAACTCGCGGGCTCGGAGCTGGCGCCGACGTCTCGACGCGTGTACTCGCCACGAGAACTGGCTGTACTGCAGGCGACCAACCCCGAGGTGTTGGCTGCTAGCGGCTTCGCCGATTTCTTGCTTCCGGAGAAGAGGCCTGAAGCTGAAACGAAGGCACCAGAGCAGGTCGAGGCTGGAAATGCCTCCTCTGATGGTCTTGAGCCTGGTAGCGAAGGTCAGGAAGCCGACGAGCCGCCCACCGAGACGAACGAGGAGGAGAACGACGGCGAGGTGGCTTCACCTGAAGCAGTTGTTACTGCGCCACCGCCGGAGCCGACGCCGGCTGAGCGCAACGAGATCGAGCCAACTGGAGAGCCCACCGTGCCATTCGGCTCACTGACTGTGGCTCAATTCGCGCTGCGGTACCACGAGTACGTGCTGCGCATGCAGCGTGAACTTGGGGTGCGACGTTCTGCCACCATCCAGAGCGAGAGCGCTCACCTGTTGGTGGTGCTAGCCACCCAGTCGCTCAGTGTCATCCGTGATCACTGCATCCAGGCCATCACGGGTGTATGTAGCTCACGCCTTCGGCCCTTCTGGCTCTGTTGACTGCCCTGCTGACGCTCCGTATTGTCGTATTGCGTGCCTCTCTCACCTGTCAGAATTCGTGGGGGCTCTCGCGCTTCAGTGTGTCTCGTCAGGCCTGTGCGGTGTCGCTACCTGCTGATTTGAGCGACGCTAGTCGGGCCGAGAAGGTGCGCTGGCTGCTCTATGGCGACTGGACCGAGCTTCTCGAAGCCGAAGCCTCCAGCGCTGCCGAGTCGTTCGCACGGCTGCCGAGACGCAACGTCAAGCGGCGGTTGCTGTCCAAATGGCGCGAGTTCTGCCCCGTGACATCCTCCGAAAACGCGCTCACACTCGGCGACCCGATGTTCGCCGCCGCCTTCTCCGGACGCATCTATCTGCTGGCATCTCTCGAGGCACAGCGCGCCTTCTGCGCACACCCGCTGCAGTTTTTGCGTCGAGAGCCGTTCGTGTCTTCAAGCCCCCGTCGACTTTGGCTCGTCACCACTGCCACTGGCGATGTCCTCGAGCCTTCATACCTGGAGATGCTCGAAACAGGCCTCCACACACGTGTTGTGCGTACCGCAGAGCTGCTGGAGACCTCGGCATCCATGACACTGGAGATGCGCCTTATGAGCGGCCAGGTCATCTCCCCCGTCGAAGCCGCGACCGCGGTGGCCGAGGCGCTCAAGGCGCAGCAGCTCAAGCGTGACGCGCCTTCCGGCTGGATGCTAATGGACCTGCCGCTGACGGCTGAAGTCGCGGCCGTGCTGCTCGAACAAGGCTGCGTACCTGAAGCCATCGTGTTGTTGGATGCGGAGGCGCCTGAAGGAGACAACGACGGAGTCGCAGACCTCTCCAGCACCTTTGCTGCGCTTCGAGGCCAGCAATTTCAAGCCGAGAAGGCGAGTGCTGCCGATGTGGCCCAGGCGCTGGGAGGAACCACTCGAGTGCTGACGTGTCCACTGTTCCGCCAGCCGAGAGACACGCTGGCAGCCATCGAACGCGAGCTTAACCCGCTGGCGCCTCGCCTGGACAGCGTCGAGGACGGCCACATGCCCAAGCTAGTCGACGAGTACGACCCCACCGTCGTTTTCGCCCCACCACCCCCGGAAAAAGACGAAGGAGCTCAACATACTTCACCGCAAGACGGCGACGCCGCCGATCTTGAGGCTGCGGCAGAAGCGGAGGCAGCACGAACTCGGGCGATGCGACTCCAGGGCAAGACCGGGCGCTTCTGTCCCGTGGCCTGGCGCTCGCGTGGAGCACTTGTGCCCGGGTTGCCTGCGAACGTCTGTGCCTTTCAGCAGCAGCTTTACGCCTTTGCCGGCGAGAAGGAGCGCCGCGCCTTTGAGCGCGACCCAGCAGCGTTCATCCCGTCCGGGCCACGAGCCACCGCGACGCTCGTCCCTTGCGTGCTGCTGCTCGGCGTTCGTGGCTCTGGGCGACGGCATATCGCAGCAGCGCTGGCTCAAGCTCAAACGGAGCACGCTCCTGTCACAGTGGAGTACGTTGAGGTGGATTTGACTGCCGTGGCAAGCGGAGCTGAGCGACGACGTCTGCTGGAAGAGCTCAAGCCGGAGGATGCACGCGCTCAGCCCGACGCGCTCTTCGTAGAGGCCCTCCAAGTCGAGCTGCAGCGCGCTACCAACGACTGGAGACCGCGACAAGTGCTCCAGAGTCCTGGGAGTACCGCGACACAGGCCACCGAGCGAGCTGCGGCACTAGTGATCGCTGGTCTTGGCCCTGAGTCGTCGCGTATCCCGACAGCAGCGGCATTGGAAGCGTGTTTCGCGTGTGAGCTGTTCCCGACGCTCGTGGTGCCTCTAGTCATCTCGGAGGACCATGCGGTGAACACTCTACTGAGTCGGTGGACTGCCAGTCTCCCGGCTCCGCGTCGAAAGCTCGCGCTTGTGCGGAAGAAGGAGCGCAACCAGGAAGATGGAGAGGACGATGGAGCTACTCCGGAGGACGAGGAAGACGCTGGGGACGAAGATGAGCCTATGGACCTGGAGGCGGCAAGGGAGGAGGAGAGCGAGCGACTGCACAAGCAGTTCACGGAGGACCAGGAGGCTCTGGGTGAAGCTCTCATCAGCCTCCGCGCCCGCGGAGTGAACGTCAGCGCGTCGGTGGACGCCTCAGGGGCACCCCGACAGACACTTAAGCGTGTCCGACGCACTCTTGACGCGTTCATGACGCGTCGAGAGGCCTTATTTGAGCGCTGCGAAGTGCTGGACATGGCGGCTGGAAGCGCTACGCAGCAACTTCTGGCCTCGGGAGAGCTGCTGGTCGGCAAACACGGCGTCGCGTGCCCCGTTACAGGCCGCACAGACGCGCTCTCGGCCCTGACGGTCGTATACCGCGACCAGCTCTACTTCCCGCGGTCGCCTGAGGCGCGGCAAGCCTTCGTGGCCAGTCCGACCCGCTACTTGGTCCGCACCAGCTTACCGCCAACGCACCCGCCGACCTGCTGCGTGGCTGGAGCGCCACTGGCAGGCAAGACCTGGGTGGCTCGGGAGCTCGCAACGGCGCTTGGACTGGTCTACGTGTCTCCACAGAGCGCCGTGGACTGGGTCGTTCAGTGCCAGGGCGGCTCAGCACTGCGCCATCGGCTGCTGGCGATCGTTGAAGGCCAGCAGAGTCCTTTAACTGATGCTGACGCCACCCACGACGCCATTTGCACTCGGCTGCGCTCTTCGGAGTGCCAGACGCGCGGCTGGGTGCTCGACGGCTACCTGCTGGAGCGCCACGAGCTCCAGCACAGCCTTCAGGGTCTCGTGACGAGCGTAGGACAGGCTGCAGTCGAGGGATCTTCGCAAAGCATTCAGCCAGACATGCTCTTCGTACTGGAACGCGACTTCCAACGGGCCAGTCAGACTCATCGAGGCGCCCGGAGCGACCTCTGTGCTGCCTTCGAGCGGTGGCAGCGACACCGCTTGGAGCTCCTGGACGCTTGGACCAGAAACTTCGGCGCCTTCCACGTGCGGCAGCTCGACAGCTCCAGCAACTCGCTCTGGCGCGTGGCGGCGCAGGCTCGGGCGCTGCTAACCGAGCAGCAGCAGCTTGCGTCGTGTCACGCCGGAGCGCAGGCTTCCGGCTGTGCCGCATGTGCACTGGGCGTATCGCGTTCGCTTGAGGAGCTGGTGGCGCGCCAGCACCCGGTCTTCCAGTCCTTCTGTCCCGTGGAGCTGCGCGCCGAGCGGTTCTACTCGTCGCGCTGCTCAAGCCGCATGCGATGTGTGGACTTCCGCGGCTCCAGCTTCTGGATCAGCAGCGACCGCGGCGTCGCGCAGTTCCTCGCGACCCCGGAGGCCTTCGTGGGCTGCTTGACAGGTCAAACCCCAGCTGCAGCTTCAGTCGAGGAGGGACAGGAGCCCTGGGCCACGCAGGAGGAGGTGGAGGACGAGGCCAAGACACTCGTGGCCAAGGCGCCCGTGGACGCGTCGCTGCTGAGTCTACTCACCGTACCGGACTGCAGCTTCCCCGAATTGAAGGGCTACTGCCCCGTCACCTTCGCGCTGGGCTCGGGCGATAAGGACTGGGCGTCCCTGCGCCGCGGGAGCGTCTTCTTCCGCGCGTCGTATCGCTCCAAGGCCTTCTTCTTCGTCTCCGAGAACGCACGTCGCCGATTCTGCGCCGAGCCGAGTCGTTACGCGGCTCAAAGCCTGCCAGTGAAGCTGCCGCCACAGGTGACGCTCGCCAAAAGCTACCCGGGCAAACTGGAGCAGCAGCTCTCGGCTGTTCTCAACGAGGCGCTGCTTGCGCTAGGCAGTGAGCGCCCCAAGTTCCCCCAGATGTCGACTCGCGCCTCGGCTTGTGTCTTCCTCGCGCTCTCGCTCAAGGCACTCCAGCGTCGCTACCAAGCGGCGATAAAGCAGTCCCAAGCACGCACGGAAGCCGAACCGCGTGACGAAGAGGAGCCCGATGAAGAGCAGAAGCAGCGGCAGCTGCAGCGCGAGGAGCAGGCGGAGCGAGAGGCGATCGCGAGGCGCGAGGCCTTTGCGCGCGACTGTCGACTCGGTGAACAGCTCAAGGCCGCCTTGACGCCGGCGCACGCGTCCTGCGGCTCCGGCGCCAAGGGAGCGCGACTCATGCGCGAAGCTCAAGACACGAGCGCAGACGTCCAGCACAAAGAAGAGGAAGGCGGCGGCGCAGCGGAGGCAACAGATGATGCGACGGCCGAGCTGCTGCGCCGCCGCTTCGACTTCATCATGGCAGGCAGCGCCACTGCCGACAAGCCGCTGTCGAGTGACGTCGCCGCGATACGAGGCCACGCCAGAGCCGCCTTCCTCGAGTACACCACGGCGTCTACTTCTAGCTAGCAGCGGAGAAACTATGGCGAAGTCCTGAGCATCCTATGCATGCAAAACGAAAGCACGTGAGCTAACACCAAGTACCTTGATTCTTGACGTGAGCTTTTTTCCTTCGCTTGCATACAGGGGGGAGAGAGAGATTTGGCGTTAGCATCACTGACAGAGCAGCGGCGTGGACTCGGAGGCGGCGGCGGCGACATCGATGGCCACGTGGTTCTGCTGCAGGCCCCAGTTCCCGCTGAAAGGAGGCTTCCAAAGGTTGAGCAGCAGCGAAAAGAGGATGACTGGCACGGACGAGAGCAGCTCCGAGAGACCCGCAAGTGCCGGAGGAATCCAGAGCCCAAGCGGCGCGTACAGTGCGCCACAGGCCAGCGGCATCATGAGCAAGTTGTACATGAATCCCCAGGCGAAGTTGTGCTTGATGCGCGAGTTCGTAGCGCGCGAAAGCGCTCGCGCATTCAACAGGTCGCGCAGGTCGTCCTTGACCAGCACCACGTCGGCGGCTTCCAGCGCTACATCAGTGCCGGCACCCAGCGCCACGCCCACGTCGGCCGTGGCCAATGCCGGCGCGTCGTTCACGCCGTCCCCCACGAAGGCAACTCGTCGACCGAGGCTCTGAAGCAAGCGCACCTTGTCCACCTTCTGATGGGGTAGCGTGTCGGCCAGCACGGAGCCCTCGGGGATTCCCAACGCAGCCGCAACACTCAGCGCCGTGCCGCGTTGGTCGCCGGTCACGATCCACGGCTGGATGCCTTCGCGCTTCAGCTCCTCAATGACACGTCTGGCTTCCGGGCGCGGCGCATCACGCAGCGCGATGGCAGCTTCCAATGTGTTGTCAATCGCCACGAACACTACGATGCAACCCTGTGCCTGGAAGCGCTTGTTGGCCTCGTGGAACGCCACGGAGACCTTCAGTGCATCGCGATCGCTGTGGGTCTCCTGCTGGAGCCACGTGAGCGAGCCAAGGCGCACGTCGGCGCTGCCCACAATGCATCGCACGCCACACCCCGGCACTGCCTCAAAGCCCTGGGCCTTGTCGACGATAGAGCCCTGTATCTGCTCCTCAGCGTGCACCACGAGCGCCTTGCCGATCGCATGCTCGCTGCCGCTCTCCGCCGCAGCCACGTAGCGCCAGAGCTGCGTAACATTGACGTTTTCGGTTGCCGTGAAGACGTCAGCTACTCCGAGCCGCGCCGTTGTGAGCGTTCCAGTCTTGTCGAACACGACGACATCCACGTCCTCGAGCGCCTCAAGCACGCGACCGCCCTTGAACAGCACCCCCACCTGGGAACCTTTGGTGATTGCCACCATCACGGCCGTGGGCACTGCGAGGCTGATAGCACAGGGGCAACTGATGACAAGCACCGTGATGGCGAAGCGCAGCGCGAAGGGGAAAGGTGCCCAGCCCCGCGTGTCCACATGACCGCCGCTGGCCAACGCGTACCAGAGCGCGAACATGCCAACGGCCAGCACGATGATGAATGTCGTGAAGTAGGTGGCCACGGCGTCCGCGATGCTCTGACGCACGCCGCGAG
Organism: Nothophytophthora sp. Chile5; assembly: GCA_001712635.2. Lineage (NCBI taxonomy): Eukaryota > Oomycota > Peronosporomycetes > Peronosporales > Peronosporaceae > Nothophytophthora > Nothophytophthora sp. Chile5. The sequence continues at coordinate 13,205 of MBAC02005523.1, forward strand.
ACGCCTGCGCCTCGCCCACGAGGCGCACCATACGCGCCAGCAGTGACTCGTGCAGCGTATGGGTCACACGCATAGTCAACACGCCCTGTGAGTTTGTAGACCCGCCAATAACAATTGCGCCAGGCTCCTTGGGCACCTTGCGGGCCTCACCCGTCACCATGGATTCGTCCACGGAGCTGGCACCACCCACAACCACTCCGTCCGTCGGAACTCGCGTGCCAGGCAGCACCTTCAGCAGGTCATCGCGCTGCACGAGTACGACGTCAATGTACGATTCCTTCTCGCCGTCCTCTTCCAGCAGGATGGCGGTTTTGGCTTGAATGCGCAGAAGCGCGTCCACGCTGTTGGAGGCACGCGCCTTCGCCAACGTTTCAACGTAACGACCCACGAGGATGAGCGTGACGAGCAGCACAGTGACCTGAAAGAAGGTCTCAGCCCTGACTGGGGCCTCTTCCTGCTGCTGCGGCGGTGGGGTTGACTCTGCCAAGGGATCCAATGGCGGTACTGTTGTTGCTGGCACTTCTCGCACTGCAAGCGCCTCTGTAACGAGCGTAAACACGGAAAAGGCATAGGCTGTGCTGGCACTGAGCGAGATGAGCACGTCCATAGTGACTCTGCCACCGTAGCGTAGCGCTAGGAACGCGCTCTCGTGAATCGGACGCGCTACCATGAACAGCACGGGCGTGGCACAAGCCAGCTCCACGGCGTCCTTGATGCTCACGCGGCTCGCGGTACCCCAGAGTCCAACGTTTGCCGGGTTATTGGTGGAAGAGAAGATTGCTGGAAGCACGAACTCCACGACCAGGACGGGCAGCGACAGTAGACAACTCCAGAACAGCAGCCGCGTGAAGCGACGCACCTCTTCCTCGCCAGCACAAGCCGACGGCGCCCGCGGACTAGAGGCCTGCACCGTGAACCCCAGCTCCCGCGAAAGCCAACGCACAATCGTGCGCGCACCTGTGACGTCCGGGTCGTATTCCACTAGCAGTACCTTCCACGGTGAACCTGTAGAGACTGCGTATACGGCTGGCTCGTCGACGGCTTCAGCTGAGACCACACCGGGGGTCTGAAGTAGCAACTTCTTGGCGCGCGGGGCGCTCTCGGGGCGTCCAAGATGCAGCACGACGCTGGCAAGCTCCTCGCTGGCGAGTTCGCTGGGTTCAAAGCCCAGCGTGGCCACAGTCTGCTCAATGTGCTTCGCTGAGACCAAACGCGGGTCGTATTGAAAGACACCGCGGCTCGTCAGCAGACTCACGTTCACATCGACGACACCGCGCTGGGTCTCCAAGAACCTTTCGATGCGTGTGCAGCAGCCGCTGCAAGTCATGCCGACGATGTGCAGCCGCAGTGTCTCCAGCGCTTCTGCTTGTTGCGTCTTCTTGGTCGAACTGCCCGAGCGAGAGCGCTGCTTCTCATGCGCGGCCCCGCGGTCGCTGCGGAACCGCATCACGCGCTCTAGGAAGCTGGCCGATCGCTCCCTCGGCGCTGGCGTCTCGGACTTGGACGAGCAGCACCCTGAACTGCTCGAAGCTTCCTCGAGAACCTTGGCAGAAGAAGAGCAGCAGTCACTGGATGAGGAGGCGTTCGCAGCCTTAGCAGAACAGCAGCCCGTGCCGTTCGAGGTCGTTGGAGCCTTGGACGAACAGCAGTCGGAGGCCTTGCTCTCTTTCTTGGAGGAGCAGCAACCGCCAGAAGAGCTCTTTGGAACCTCGGAAGAGCAGCACCCCGAGCCATTCGACGCCTCGAGAGGCTTGGAAGAGCAGCAAGAGGAGACCGCCAGATCATTCTTCGACGAAGAACGGCAGCTGGGGGCGGCTTTGGCTTCATCTTTGCTGGAGCAACAGTTCTCGGCAGCCTTCACGTCATCCGCAGTCTTCAAAGAGCAACAACTCGAGCCATCGGAAGGTTTCGACTGCCCCTTGGAAGCACAGCCGCCCGCACCAGCAGCTCCGGGCTCGGAGCTGCAGCAAGATCCTCCCTTTTCCTTGGGCTTCAAGTTACCCCCACAGCAATCCCCACGCGTCGTCACTGAGCCACTCGCGTCTTCCTTGTCGCTGGAGCAGCATGCGGATGACGACGACGACGTCACGCTCGCAACCTCCTTGGCTCCACCACTAGCCGAGCAGCAACCAGTTGAAGCTTGCGCGGCGCCGTCTTCCTCGCCGCTGGAGCCCGAGCCCGCCGTCTCGTCGCCGTCACCCGCGTCAGCTGCCACCTGCTCCTCGCGCTCGTCGGCCCCGCCATCGCACACAGGCGACGCCGCCGCCGCCGCCGCCGCGGTCTTGCGCGCCGTCTTCTTGCCCATGCTGCCGCTTCAAGCTCCTGCGCGAATGTTGGTCTCTGGGTGCGACCAGGGACTCGTTACCGCACGCTCCTGATACAGAAGAACCGGAAGGCGCATCCATCCCCGATTTACCGGTTTTGGCTTAAGTTCGCACGTGGTTGCTGGTAAATTCGGATGGGTCAGCCATTATTTTCGGATCTCAAAACGCAAGCCTCAAGACCGGTCCAGTTTCGAACCGGTTAGCTTTTCAGCTGGAGCGGACCGCCACTTTGTATGGAAAGCGGCTGTGGGTGGTGGGGAGCGCCGTTTGGCTGGCTGCTGTGTCGGCTGAATCGCCTCAGTTCTTTTCAGACAGGTAAGCGGCGATCTCGACATGACTGTGTTGCTGCTGCTCTCCATGGCTGTAGCTCGGCCCTGGGCTGGCTACTTGGCCCATGAGCGGGAGCAGCGCATGCGCATGCGTCTCCTTACAGCGTCCGTGAATGAATGGAGCGCCAACTGACTCTCGCCTTGTTGCTACGACGATTTGAATCCGAGCAGGTATATACATTCCACCATGCCCGCTACCAAGACCGCCGGCAAGCGCCAGAACATCGTGCTCGCGCGTGGCATCAACGCCATCGCTGCCAACAGCCTGGCCAAGCGCAACGGCCGCGCTAAGTTCGCCAAGAAGGGCGGCGAGAAGAAGGTGACGGCCAAGAAGACCATCTCCACCAAGAAGTGGTACCCGGCCGACTACATCCCGAAGCCGCTGCCGTCCGCCAAGACCAAGCGCAACAGCGTCAAGACCGCCAAGCTGCGCAAGTCCATCACCCCGGGCACGGTGCTGATCCTGCTCTCGGGCCGCTTCCGCGGCAAGCGCGTGGTCTTCCTGCAGCAGCTCGCTTCGGGCCTGCTGCTCGTCACTGGTAAGCACCCTTCTCTTGGCTTCACGAGCTTCCAATACCCAAGCGGTTGGCATTCCAAGGATGCAAACTTGACACCGAGAGGCGAGCCGCCTGTCTGTCTCCTTCGTTGGACCATTCGCTCGCTTCCTTTTGTCTTCCGTTGTCCATTGGTCGATTTATCGGTCTATGGCGGTGGGAGGTGAGGGGGTTCAAAGCGGGTGTTTGGGAAGATGAGGGAGGGATGGCACCTCGCCGAAGAATCTGAAGATTATGAGAGCTGAGGAATGCCGTCGCTTGGGCTCAGGTCTGCATGGGTGCTCTAAAGAGCGAGACACACTCTAACAAACTGTTGCTGTTGAATCTGTTCAGGCCCGTACAAGGTCAACGGCGTGCCGCTCCGTCGCGTGAACCAGTCGTACGTGATCGCCACGTCGACCAAGGTGAACCTCGAGGGCGTGGCTCTCCCGGCCATCGATGACGCTTACTTCGCCAAGGAGAAGTCGGCTGCCAAGAAGACCAAGGAGGAGCAGTTCTTCGCCCAGTCGAGCGCGGTAAGCACCTCTCTACCTTCCGCGTTGATTCATTGCCTTGCCATGATGTGAGCATCCCGTCCCATCGGTTGGTTCGTTGGTTCTCCAAGTCCACCACTCGATCGTCCCACAATTAGCACTGGGAGGCAGTAGCACAGGGAGATTGAGATCGATGAACCCGTATGGGATCTCTCTCTTTCCTTCCTTGTGCTTTGCTCTTCTATGCGTGGTGATCAGGAGGCGGCGTGGATGGCCTCTGTCTCTTGTGGGCAGAGGGCTTCTGCGCTCGTTTTCCACCTTAAGAGCGCTTGGGATCGCTTGCTTCTGGCAGAAAAGCTCCCTGTAGACGCTGACGTTTTCGTTTGCTCTTGACTCTCAGGCCCCCGTCATCTCGGAGCAGCGCAAGAAGGACCAGAAGGCGGTGGACGCCGCTCTGAGCGCCAAGCTGGACGCCGAGCCGTTCCTCAAGGCCTACCTGAACGCCAAGTTCTCGCTGACCAAGAGCGACCGCGCCCACGCGCTCAAGTTCTAAGCGTCTCTGCTGACCTGCTGCGGCAGTGCGATGTGCTGGGAACGGTGCTGAGAAGAAGCAAATATACCTGATGAAATTATCACCATGTGATCGTGTTACGTCTAATCTTTCATCGTCGCTTGCTACGCTAGCAGCTCGTCTAGCAGGTCCTGTAGCATGGAGCCTTCGCTGCTGCCGTCGTCTTGGGTCCTGTCACTATTGGTTTCGTCCTCCGGCCTATACTTCCGAGACGAGTAGAAGCCGCTGGCGTCACTACTACCGACGTTTGCGATGGCGTTGGAGCTCGAACACTTCTTAACTGTCGAGCTCCAGATCGCTCCTTCACTGACTCGATTGGCAGCGACCGGCTTAGCGTCCGCTCTGTCGTCCTCACCACTTAACCGCCTGCCACCGCTGGCAACTCCGCCTCGGACATTGGTGTACAGCGCGGAGGTTCGTTGGGTCTGCTCATGTGTCTTGGCTGTCCAGTCGGGCAGTTCTCGTCGCGACGGCATGCCTCCTACCCCGCCCCAGCGTCCCGAGCTATCGGCGACATACGTGTCGTCGGTCTTGTCCGTCTTCTTCGTGCTGTGCCCCGTCAGGCCCGGATTGCTGGTGCTGTTCCCCACTGCCGCGGTCTTGTGGTCGCAGCGAAGGGATAGCACTGCCACCTCGTCTTCAGATGGCGGGGACGTGAGCATGGGACGTGTCACTTGCTGGTCGAAGAACCGATGCTGAAGCGCTTGAGCCGCTGTGATGCGTCGACTCGGATCGTACTGGAGCAGATCCTGCACGAGCTGGACCGCTGCAGGAGGCGTACCTGGCGACAATACACGATTCCACGGCACAGAAGCACATTTGGGAAAGCGAAGCTGCATGTGCAAGGCCATGGCCACCCCCTCCGGCCACGTGTCCTTGGTGGGCGTGCCTAACACTTTGCAAATGCGGTAGAACTGATCTGCCTCCGAGGTCCCGGGGAACAGCGGCGTGCACATCAGCAGCTCCACCATGATACAGCCACAGGCCCACATGTCGATAGGGCTGTTGTACGTCGCTGAGCGCAACAGCAATTCGGGCGCGCGGTACCAGCGCGTGGCCACATAGTCCGTGAACGGCGGCCGCGAGCGGATCTCGCGCGCTTGACCCAAGTCCGCGATCTTGAGCGTCTCGTCGTGGCACAATAAGTTCTCCGGTTTGATGTCGCGATGGAAGAAGCCGTGCTTGTGCATGTGCGCCAGGCCGCAGAAGAGCTGGTACATGATGGAGCGGATCTGCGCCTCCGAGAACCACGGATGCAAAAGAGGCGACGACGAGGCAGAGGAAGAGCCCTCACCTTCGTCAGTAGCACTGGCCGACCCGCTGCCTCCTCCTTGGTATTTGAGACTGCGCATGACCCGGAAGAGCGACGTCTGCATGTACTCGAACACAAAATAGAGCTCCTCCTTGTCGCGGATCACTTCTTTCAGCTGAACGATGTTCTCGTGGCGCAGCACACGAAGCGACTTGAGCTCACGGAGTTGCAGACACTCCTCCCACGTGGGGAACAGCGCTTTGATCTTCTTCACAGCCACGATTTCCTGCGTCTTGAGGCTGCGGGCACGCGAGACCTCTCCGAACGAGCCATCGCCCAGCCGCTCCAGCATCTCGTAGCGGTTCATCGTTTCGATCCTCGCTGTCGCTGGGATGAAGAGGCACACACAAACACTCCACCAAGCTTCTCTGGCCTGGAAACGCTCAGCAGACCCATCATATAAATAACCACGGACGTTCCACAGGTATTGAAACCCAGTGCGAGCCAAAAGCAACAGGAAAGTGGCGGCAAACATGGCAGGAAGGTGGATCTGGTGTCTTCGTGTTTGCTGTAGATGCCGCTATCGTTGCGACTGGTACTCGTTCTATGAAGACTTGGTGAGCTTGACGTAATTCTCTATCATCCAGCGAAGGGAGCGCGCCACCGTATCGATGTCCATCTTGTGTAGCGCACTGTCCAAATGAATTCAAACCGCCAGGCGTCAGATACTTGATGTCCACCATCGCAATGCTTTCAACAATAGACGCAGTGATGTAGCGCCTCACCTGACTGGAAGCACAGCCAAATCGGTGGCTTGGCGCAGCTTGTGGAGGTTGCTCTCGGCCCCTGGAAAACACACACACACATTAGTAACCTGTTGGAGGCGAGACAAGAATCACTGCTGATAGCTGCGCTCGTCGTTTTCCGTTACCTTGCTCGTCCATCTTGTTGGCCACGATGAGAGATGGGCGCGACGAGATTCCTGGTGCGTAGAGCTCCAGTTCCTTCTGGAGGTGCGCAAAGTCCTCCAAGGGATCGCGGCCTTCTGAGCCCGCAGTGTCGAGCACATACAACAGAATCTACTCCACCACAGTCCAACAGCGACAAAACGAACATTTTCATCAGGTCAAGCCACACTTCAAAGCCTAAAACTATCATTCCATTGCCAACGTACCTTGGTGCGCTCAATGTGGCGCAGGAAATCATGGCCCAGTCCGACGTTGCGGTGCGCACCCTCAATTAGCCCGGGGATATCTGCTACGCTCAATCGGAACGTGTCCGGGAACTCGACAATCCCCACGTACGGATGCAGCGTCGTGAACGGATAAGGTGCGATCTCGGGCGTTGCGCGGCTAAGCACGCTCAGCAACGTGGACTTGCCAGCGTTCGGGTAGCCCACGAGTCCAATGTCAGCGATCGTCTTGAGCTCCAGCTCGTAGTACTGCGAGGTGCCTGGCTGACCTGTGCCCTTGTTCTCGGGCATGAACTTGCGCAGACGTCCGAAGTTAGTGGTCTTGCCCGCCAGGATGCGGTTGCCCAGCCCAGGCTTGCCTCCTTTCGCCGCAAGGAATGATGCGCCGGGCGTGTCCAGGTCGCACACGACCTCCATGCGGTCCACGATCTCGAATTCACCGTCTTCCAGCTCGCGCTCGTATCGTTCCACTCGCTTGATGAGCGTCCCACATGGCACCTTTACGTAGCAGTGCTTGCCCTTTCGGCCGGCCGAGTCGTTCGCTGTGCAGAAACCACAAGACATCAATGCAAATCGCAACACAGATAACGAACGTTAAGCCTCAGCATCCAGGAAACAGCGTCTACAACTATCAAAGAAACCGAGCGGGAGGAACGTACGCATGCCGTTGAGGCCGGCGCCGCCTCTGAAGTGGTGCGTGGCATTGGCCAGGTTCTGCATGCGCGCATCGGCCTCGATATACACATCGCCACCGCCGCCGCCGTGGCCGCCATTGGGTCGCTTGCGCATGGCCGACTCGCTGAAGAAGCTGGCGCAGCCGTTGCCGCCGTGACCGCCCGTGGCCTTCACGCGGATGCGGTCCACGAAGCGCCGCTTCGAGTGCTGCGCGCGACGCACACGCACCTTCTGCTTCACGTGCTCCTCCACTTTGCGCTTGCCCGCGGAAGTTGCGTCGTCGTCGCCATCGAGGTCCCAGGTCTCTGTCGCGTCCCAATCGTCACCGTCGTCGTCGTCGTCGTCGTCGTCATCGTCGTCCCAATCCAGTTCCAGATCTTCGTCCTCCTCGTCGTCGTCCTCGTCACCGGTGCGCAGTCCGCGGGTGGACGCGCTCAAGATGCCCGGTCGTCTCGCCTGCCGCAGCGGGGCGGCCACCAACCCGCGCATGAGACTCGAGAGCCGCAGCATCTTGCAGAGGAAATGGCTTCTGGCCAACGCTGCTTTCTATCCACTGACGCTGGAAACGTTGCTACCTCGTGAAAAATGATATGCTTTCGGTTAACAGGTTTCATTATCTGATACATGATCCAAAGAATTATTGCGGCAACATTAATCTCCTCTAGAAATCAGTGTAATGTAATATTTCCTTTTTACATGTAAGTAGAGGGGCCATCGGATTTCCAGCGTCCGGATGAAGGCGCTCGAGCAATTAAGATGGCAGATGATGAGGCGCAGCGCGCGAAGGACTTTAACCGCTTGTACGTCGTTGCTCGAGGGCCAGGCGCCCTGTGCTTCTCCATTAAAGACCGCTTGATCCCCGCTAACGCCGTGACAACGTGCTTCCGACTGCATCTGGCAGATATGAGCGGTTGGTAGTGCGCGGCAGTGCCAAGAAGCGGAGCACGAAGAAGAAGAAAGCGAAGAAGGCAACCCCTGCCGGGACGGATGTCGCCAACACCGCTTCCACAAGCGAATCATCCACTGTAGGGGCGCCGCGCCTTCAGGATACAGACTTGAATTCGCCGCTTGATCAGCCCGGAGCGGTGGCATCGACAAGTAGCGAGGAGCAACAGCAAGGCATTGGCAGTGATGATCACGATGGCAAACAGAGAGAACGGGAGCAAGAAGACGAACGCAACCGCCAAGACGAGAGCAGGAGGCAGCAAGATCTAGAGCGACGGAGAGAGCGGGAGCGGCGTGTGCGCAATGCCGTCGCGAGCTTACGCCTCGCTAGGAGCCTGCGGGGCTTCGCGCGTCTGTCCGGTTGCTCTTCGCACCGCCTAGCGTTCCAGCTCTGTGTCGCTCTCGAGGAAGACTCGCTGTTCTTTTTGCAGCAATACGAAGCCTTCCGTGACCAGCGGCCTTCTCGACAAGAGCTGCGGTACCGTGGACTTCGCAGGTGCGAGGAACCTCGGAGCTGGATGCGGCTCGAAGAAATCACGGCCAGGTAATTGTAAGATCGGGCAATTGCCACTCGAGTGGCTCAAGAGCGTACTGACGAATCGTCTGGCTGCCCACTAGACTGTATCAAAAGCAAGCTGTTAACTTTCAGCCGGGGGCAGCGACGACTCTAGAAGGGCGACACCAAGTGATGGACGAGCTGCGCTTCTTCTCGCCGCCGAACGCGGAGTGTCTGTCTCATGCTAGCTACGCTGAGGTCGCCAATGTCGTGCCACTTCCACCAGTGCGTCTCACGCCCAAATAAATGCCACGATTGCAGCAAGGGATGGCGAAGAAGCTCGCGACGGAGAAGGTTGGACGCAACGAAGAAAAAGTAGGCAAATATGTGTAATGTAAGGATCTCCAACTGAATCTGTCGGCTAACTTCGCGGCGTTTTTGTGCTGCTGACAGAGCCGCGACTCATGAGCAGACGCGCTTCGGTGGCGCCTGCGTAGGCGTCTTTGGAGAAGGCGAACCCGTGGTACGGGCGTTGCGCGTTCGGTCGCGATTGCTTTGACCAGCTTGACGGGAGAATCTTTCTCGAGCCCTTGGCCTGGGGAGGGCGGGCGGGCACTGCCACGGACGAGTCACTCATGTCGTTCCACTGCAGCTGCGAGTGGCTGAGATCGAACTTGATGACCTCCTTGGCCAGCTGCCAATACTCGGGGAAGAAT
>MBAC02005525.1:0-18469 GCA_001712635.2 Nothophytophthora sp. Chile5
TTTGGAAGATAGCACGGAATGCAGTTCAGGGCCTTGCTAGGCGGACTATCTTCGACGAGCCCAGTAGCTCTTTCAGTGGTACTACGTCGGTATCACAAACCCAAGATTTACAGGAGTTAACCCTTAAAAGCCAAAATAGTCAGAACATTTCCAAAAGCCGTGTTAAAACGTTTTAAAAAATGGACGTTTTAAAACTCCGTGTCCCACAACTCTCGGGAAAGGGCCATCCTCAACCACACCGGGCCATGTGAACGGTGCGCAAGATGACGAAGACACCCCTTGCCCAACGATCCACTTGCGAGCTGATGATGGCGCCACCACTGGAGGTGACTACCCCGCCAAGTCCGGCGATCAAGGAGGAGAAAGTGGAGAATACGATGACGGTTCATATCCGACGACCACTCCTGGCAAGGGATACGAACATGGCGACAGCCACGACGACGAAGGCCTGCACTCAGAGGATCCAGACCATGCTGACAGCGATGATGACGTAGGCAACGCAACGCCTTGTCCTGGTAGCTCTGATGGGACAGGTTCCAGCAGTGACAGCAACGATGACATCACGTTCCCACCGATTAACACCGGTGGCGATGACAGCGAGGACACGACCACTCAGCCGCCAACGACTACGCAGCCGCCGACGGCACCTCTAACGCCTTGTGACGACCAGAGCGTCAACGGCATTCAGATCGAAGACGAAGTCCGTTACGCCAACAGCGGCATCTACTCTCCCACAGGCCCCTGGCCATCGGTCTGGACCTGGCATAGCTGCTGCATCACGTGCTATGAAGATGCGAACTGCGCCGCTTTCAACATCTTAACTTTGGCGGCGGGTACAAGATGCGATCTGACGAGCTCGACGGAGAACCGCCAGTCCAGCCCACAATTAGCCGGCTTTCAGGCTGGCATAATGCCTCCCAGGACGACCACTCCGCCCACGACAGCGCCTCCTACGAACGCTCCGCCTGTCTAACCGACTCTCAGGTTGGCAAAACGCCGCACTTGCTTGCTCGTGCAGTGCCAATAGCAGCGCCGCTATTTCAGGTATCCAATTTACATGGAGGTGGATGTTTTCTGAGTTTTCCTTATTGACTAGGATTTATATGCGGCGTGGTGGCCAGGTATATGTCAGCCCATCAAATTGTCTGGCACGGATATGGCTGTGGGAACTGCAGCTATTTCCATTTAGCATCACCGTCGTATGCTGCTGGCGTGGCAGTCGGACAATCGCCGCTGCGGACGCTCTTAGAGTTCAAACTCCCTGCAACGTGTTATACCAATATCACGAAATGTACCATTTTAGACTACTCCCAGTGACTCACCCAGTGCTAGCTCGAATAATTGTCCATGGCGTCGTGCGCGCGCCAGCACATCGGAACACCAATGTACTCAGTAGCTTGTATTGCGCACGATGCCAGCAGTGGCAGTATCCCCTCATCACTATTTTCAGTTTGATATTATTTATATTGTTCCATACCCACACAATGCGTGCTGAAAAAGTTCAGTAACTTATCGTTACTTAGAAAACGTTTTGATGCAAATGACCCATGATATCCCAACCTACCAATACTATCAAAGTTGCGCAAAATTACTCAGACCTCTGTATAAGATCAGAATATTAAGGATAGATGATATTCACAAACATATAACCTATCATTTGTAAGCTTGGCAATCAGCGGGAGCAACTGAAGCCATAAAACAGCGAAAGCAACGATCAGATACATGCGCCACCAAATACGGTTTTAACGAAGAGCAATGGACGAACCGTGGTGAACAGGACAACTGCCGTAACTTAAATAAGTATAATGGTTCAAAATGTTCATACCGGTACAGCACCTGCAAAAACGGTCTTTCTGGCTAAACTTATCAAACAGCAGCGCTCAGTCCCGCGCCGCATCCGCTCCGAGCCATGACGACCAGCTCCTCAGCCGTGGAGATCCACCGCTCGCGCGCATGCGCGCTCACTCCGCACTGGGAGGCGGACCTAGTCGCCGTCGGGAGTCTCTCCGCGCTGCAGCAGGACACGCGCGTGCAGTGGGAGCCTCTGGACACGTGTGGCGCCGCGTCTTCCTCTTCCTGTTACCAGACGCAGAACATCGCCGTCTCGGGTGGGAGTCTCCAGCTCCGAGCGGCTTCATCCACAGGTGCCAAGATCCGCGTCATCAGCACCGCGTCTGATACCGCCGAAGCTGCTCGAGTGCGGCGATTGCGGGTTCGAATGCAGCTCCCCAAGCTCGAAACAAAGACTCAAGCGCTGGTAAAGGTGCGTCTTCCGTCGCCCCTGGGCGCTACGATGAGCATAGGCTCCGCGCCAGGCGCTGCGGCGTCGAACGCGCTATTCTTGGGATCTTCATTCAATACTTCAGTCATCGCAGAGCTGCCCTGTGTCTCGGTAAGGAACCAATTGGAACGGACTTAACGTGGAAGAGAGACTGACTGGTGTGTTCCTTTGATACCAGGACGTTGCGGAGATGTTCCACGACTTGGAGTTCGTGTGGGATACGCAGTGGCTACGGTGGTATGTGGATGACGTGCTGTTGCTGGAAGAAGCTGTTCCTGAAGCTTCAGCGGTCCACGAAGGCAGTGCGACGGACGAGAATGGACTGCTAGTGGTCGAGTTGAGTGTGGAAGCGACTGGATTGGACGCCAGTGGCGCCTTCTTGACAGTCGAGGAGCTGTCGCTGACCTCCGGCAATGTCTCGGATCCATTCTGTGGCCCGCAATACGCCAGCGCCAGTAACTGCCGAGCCAAAACGCGTACGTGTGGGTCATTTTACGGTCGTTTTGGGCTAATTCGGAGGTGCTAACCGCTGTTGAATGATATGAATGATGCAGCATTTACGCCGCGACTCGGATCCATCCAGGGATCACTGTCTACGGATGAAGTGGAGGCCTTCATCGACCAAGTGGCGGCCGACCTACCGCTGCTCACGAAGGTCGAGGAACTCGGACGGTCCGTCGAAGGCCGACCATTGCGCGCCCTGTGCCTCGGCGCCTGCTACGCCACTGCCGACCAATTTATCCCGCAAGCGCTGTTTACGGGCATGCACCACGCGCGAGAGGTACCCACTCCACCCTGTAGAAAGCTCCGAGCTGGCTGTATTTCTCTGCTCCACGAGTACTTCCGTATACTAACCACCCTGTCGATGCTTTGCTGTCTCCCCTCGCTTCGCATTCCCGTGACCGACAGCCGGTCTCCATGATGGTACGATAACTATAGCAATGTAGTTGCTGGGGTAGTCGTACTGATCTGTGTGTTGTGGGTCTGCAGAATTTGGTGTATACGATCGATGTCTTAGCCACGGACTACCGCAACGGCGACTTGGCGGCTTTGGAGCTGTTATCTTCACGTCAGCTCTGGTTCGTATTGGTCGTGAACCCTGACGGCTACGCCCACAACGAAGCACTCCGTGTATGGGAGCACAACAAGATGGGGCAGCGCAAGAGCGCTCTTCCGAACTGCGAGAAGAGTCCACTCGACGCTGGAGTGGACCTGAATCGGAACTATGACGTGTGCTTCGCTCGGGATACGTTGGGAAGTAGCAACGAGCCTTGTGGGGACGATTACGCTGGTCCAAGGGCGTTCTCCGAGCCAGAGACTCAGGCGATCCGGGACCTGGTCGAGCGCAACTCGAGCGACTTCAGTGTGGCGCTCAACTACCACTCGTATGGCAAGTACTTCAACCTGCCGTTTGCCTGCGAGGCCGAGGGAGAGCCTGCTGAGCCCGGTCGGTCGATGTTTCAAGCCTTAGCACACGAGATGGCGCGCTTCAACGCCTTCAAGTACGGTCAATCCTGGAAGGACAGTAATCTGTATACAGTGAACGGTGAGACGAGCGACTGGATGTGGCAGAAGCACGGGATCTTCGCCATGTCCCCGGAGGTCGGACCGGGTTTTGAGTTGCCGGCTCCTCAAGGCTTCTGGCCGCCTAGAGCCGACGTGCCTCAGCTTTCAGCGGATCTCCACTACTCGAATCTGCATATGACTCGGATGGCAGGGCCAGTGTATTCTCTGGCTGTGAAGAGCATCCAACGAGGAGACAGCAGCGGCTTGGGGTCATATGTGAATGTTCAGGTGGCGTTGTCGAACAGGGGACTCCGTGCTGGGTCCGCCGAGCTACTAGGTTCTGTTTTCCTGAACGGATCCAGCGCCAGTAAAGCCATACAACTCGAGCTTGAGGCGGGCTTGGAGTCCATGGAGAACGCCGATGAGGAAGCGGTTCATACGATTGCAATTCCCAGTGCCCAGCAGCCGTTGGAGAGGCTTCAAGCACTGTATTTGGTGCTCCGAGACGCCTGGAGCTGCCAGCTCTTCCGTGTGTGTACGTATCGCCACGTACTGCTCGCTTTTGAGGGAGCGCTGGCGCTCACAGCGTTATGTCTTCTCTGTGTTTGTGGCTTAATGTGGGTAGCGGTGGAATTCCACGATCTCAGTGAGAATGTGAGCCAGCCACGTTTTCAGACGTGGATTCCGCTTCCACTACCTCGTTGTGGGACTTGTGAGACCTTTGGCTCGACCGAAAGCTCTCAGACAGACAGTACCACAGCAATGTGTTCAGAGATTGAGGACGTGGCGAGGCTGGAGACCGTCAACCTTCGGAACTTCATTGCAACGGAGGACGCTGGATCCGAGAGCAGCCTCAATTCCAGCTCCAACATCAGCAGTTCTGGGACTAGTGACCAGCAAGCGGCAATTTCGTCGGCAGCTACGCCCTCGTCGGTGTCTTGGACGGCTCCGGTGACTGTAGCAGCCATCGCTGGCGTGGTGGCTCTCCTAATAGCTGCGCTGTTGTTCCGTCGACGTCGAAGGGCGCTGAAGCCACGGAACGTGAAGGCCACCGGTGCGACTCAGAAGAGACGCAGTGGCGTCCAGTACTCGCGGGTCGAAGTGGAGGTGGCCAGCTCTCCCACGCCAAGGGAAGATGACGAAGAGGAGGAGATGGCTATAGATGCCGAGTTCGGTGAAAGACCTGGAGCCCTCGAAGAGGAGGAGGAACTCACGACGATGGCGAGAGAGCGGCGGCCGCTGTCGCCACCTGGCCGCTCGGCGGAGCTGACACGTTCCCGTAGTGAAGACGACATGGTTTGATCGCTATCCAACGGCTAAAGCGGCAACGGGAGACAGCTGCGCTTCGGTTGGCGAGGTTATATTGACTCAGGCTCCCGCCCGATCCAGTGTGTTCGTCGTCGTCGTCGGGTGAACTTTGTTGGACCGTCAGTCCGCCAGGCCAGAGCTTGAGGCGCGAAGCACATTGTGCCATCCGACGACGAGTTCCTCCTTGGCTCCTCCTTGGCTCCTCCTCCCGTTCGCTTTGGCATTTCGTTGCATCAGACACTCAAGCTCGAAGACGTTTCAGCTGCTGCAGCTACAGTCGGCATGGCAAGCCGGAGAACCACACCCTCCCGAAGGAAGATGGTTCCATGGAGAATCGCCGTGACCCGGTGGGAACCGAGTATGCAAATTGGAATTACGGGTAAAATTCTACCGATTCTGGGGCATACCCTCTTGGTTTCACAATTTATTCATTCAAACGTGCTTCATTGCGCTTTTTATTACCGTGTGTCAATATTTCATGTGATAATGCTTTCACGGGGGTGGCATTGTGTTTTAATCCCCCACCCCATGGACTTCTGTCGGGCGGAACGCATTACATTTTGTACAGCTACCACTTGTAGGGATCTGCTATGAATTTGTTGGTGCTTGCGCACGACTAGTATTTAGTATTTAGTATTTAATATTTATTATTTATTATTTTGTCTTCACTGAACAGTGCATGTACTGTATTAACGCTTTTCGATGCATTGCCCAGTTAGGAAATTCTAAAACTGACCTAAAACGGCGAAATTTGCGAACTCAGTTTAAGAACGAAAGTTTATCCCAAGAATCCGGCGCTTACGAGAGCGCTCGCCGATCAAGCATGCAGGAGACAAGGAGCGTTGCCGCCCCATCTGGACCGTTCCCGAGGCCACTAGCCGTGGAGCCGTATCCACTGCTAGCTGTCGCTCGAGTTGTGAGCCGCTACTGTCTCCCTGGAGGCGAGTTATCCCACGTGACGCGGCTCCTTGATGCGTTCCTCGACGAATTCTCCGCCAAGTGGACGCTTGCCCAGAGCTACAGCAAGACGAGCAGCCTGCGTCTCATGCAGTATATCGCAGCTAGGCATCCTGCGACCGAAATGGATCCATTCTACGGTCGCTGGGTCTTCAACGCCGCCACGAAACTCGTGACTTCGTGTGGGGACTTGACGGCGCTCCAGTGGCTGGCGGAGAGCTATCTCCCGGACGCGTTCATGATGCGGGTGGTGCATGTCGCCGCCACGAGCGGCTATCTGCACATCCTCGAGTGGCTTTTTGATCGGCACGGAGATCAAGGCGACTGGGGGTGCATGGAGCTGTGTGGTGCGTTGGAAAATAATCACGCGGAGGTGGTGGAGTGGCTGCGGATGCATACTGTTCCTCGAGCGGAGTGCGTGCGAATGGTGTTGCGCTCCGCCGCAAAGGCAGGAAACCTGGTCGTTGTTCAGTTGCTTTGCGAAGAGTTCAACGCAGATGCTGAAGACGCGTTCGTTCATGCGCAGATAAGCCGTCAATGGGCGACAGCGCGATGGCTGCTCGCGAATTGTGCGCTCCCTAGTGATAGGATCAATTGGAGTGCGGCCGCCGCAGATGGTGCGTTGGCCTACTTGCAGTTTGCGCACTCGTGCTTCCCACGAGCTGTGGCACTGTGGCCGCCACCGGCCGTAGCGGCAGCCGCCAATGGGTATCTCGATATCCTCCAGTGGCTCCACTCTGAACTGGGGGCGAAATTGACAGAGAGGGCCATGAGAGAAGCAGCACAGAACGGACAATTGAATATCGTGCAGTGGCTTCACGCCAATCACTGCGAGCATATCGATGCTTCGGCGATGGATAACGCTGCCTCATGCGGCCATTTGGAGATCGTCCGGTGGCTTCACGACAATCGCAATGAAGAATGCACCAGGAGAGCCATGATTTGGGCTGCTAGTAACGGCCATTTGGAGGTTGTCCAGTGGCTGCACCCGCGTCTGACGGAAGGGTGTACTACCTCAGTAATGAATTTGGCCGCTAGGAACAACCAAAAGGACGTCGTGCAGTGGCTGCATGAGCACAGAAGCGAAGGTTGTACATCAGCTGCGATGGACGAGGCTGCTGAAGCGGGACATTTGGAAATGATTCAATGGCTGCATACGCACCGAAAAGAGGGATGTACAACAGATGCGATGGATAGGGCGGCTGGTGGCGGTCATCTCGATGTGATCAAGTGGCTCCATGTGAACAGAACAGAGGGATGCACGACGTGGGCGATGGACATGGCTGCTCGTGAAGGTCATTTCGATGTCATCAAGTGGCTCCATGACAACCGCCGCGAAGGTTGCACCGTGGAAGCCATGAACGGCGCCGCCATCGAGGGATACCTGGATGTGGTCAAGTGGCTGCATGAGAACCGTTCGGAGGGCTGCCGTGTCGAAACGATGGCTCATGCGGCCGAGAATGGTCATCTAGAGGTCATGAAATGGCTTCACAAGAACCGTGGTGAAGTGGATGCCCGGCTCGCGATGGAGAGGGCGATCCTGCAGACCCGTTTCGAAGCGGTGCTGTATCTCCACACAGAGCGTGTGGAAGTGTTCGCTATTGATGGCACTACCGTTTTTCACGCTCCTTGCTTGGAGTTGACGCAGTGGCTGTTAACGAACTACGCAGAGCGAGTGAATGGCTGCGAATTTGAGGTGCCGCGTTGGGACTGGCGCTTTAACGAGTGGTGCCGACAAAGTAACCTGCAGCCTACCGCACCAACTGAAGCAGTCACAGTTTGGAAATGTGACTCTGCGGCACTTCGTCTCGGAGCTCAGTAGTGTTCAGGGTACTGTGGATGAAACTACAGTGCTACTGACCAGATCACAAACGGAGAAGGAGCCGACGGAGCCGACTTGTTGGTTGGCAACGTGTGTGGAGGCAAAAGCAAGACCCATGACGCCCAGGAAGTCTACTTCACCTTGAGTAAACTTTATTGGGCACTTCGAAGTATGTGTTCAAGGGGGAGATATACGATGTGTCAGCAAAATTTGGCACGAGAAGAGCATATTCACCCGGGGACAAATCGGTGGAGTTGGTAGTGCTGAAGATAATCAAAGGCGATCGCAACCGGACATAAGTCATGGACCTGTTCTTTTCTACAATTGAACGATTATCTCAAGATGCTAGGGCAGGAGTGCACTCAATGGATGCGGTTATCCGTCTGGGATCGCACAAGCAACGCCCTGCAGTTCGATATGTCACCATTTTCGCTCGACACGACCGACCAACACCTTGGGCCGTCCATCGGACGTCAAATCCGGCCGCGAACTCACGACGATGGCGAGAGAGCGGCGGCCGCTGTCGCCACTTGGCCGCTCGGCGGAGCTGACACGCCCCCGTAGTGAAGGCGACATGGTTTGATCGCTATCCAACGGCTAAAGCGGCAACGGGAGACAGCTGCGCTTCGGTTGGCGAGGTTATATTGACTCAGGCTCCCGCCCGATCCAGTGTGTTCGTCGTCGTCGTCGGGTGAACTTTGTTGGACCGTCAGTCCGCCAGGCCAGAGCTTGAGGCACGAGGCGCATCGTGCCATCCGACAACGAGCTCCTCATTGACTCCTTCTCTCGTTCGCCTTGGCATCACCGTGTTAGTTGTTTCATGCTTGCAGCTCTGATGCTTAACAGACTGCAAGACATTGCGGGATGGGTGGCAAGGCGGCATGTAAGATGCAATCACATAAAATCGTTTATAGAATTGTTCTGGGATAGCTGCTACCTGCAGATTATCATTATTCGTAGAAGGAGGCTGCGGAGCAGCCAGGAGCACATTATTGTTATAGTACCCCACATAAATTTTGAGATGCCCTTCAAACCATTAAGGCGATAAATATTTATGTGTGTCGCAGTATATTTTGCAATACAAAAATCAAGCTTAACCATGTCGTGGACCGCACTTAACAGGCAATCCGAAGTTCGAACCTCTAAATTCGCCAGGCGAACTTAGTCAAAATAGAGACTACCGCACAGTTTTCGAGATGGCTTTGCAAGCAGCTCGGGGTGATGGCAGCGCTGACTGCCGACCGTAAGACTGATTGACAAAGACCACGCAAACGCAAGAGACGATCCAAAAAGAGAAGAAGATTTCACTGGCTGTGAGACTATTAATTGTCTGGGGACTTCTAACCAAGCTCGACGATCTCATGGGTTTGATTAAGTGGTGCCTTCGCTTTATTTCATTTGTTCGTGTATGCTCAGGCCAGAAATCTTATGATGTAGACTGAACCAACGCTATTTTTTTGTTGGGATTTTTTTCTGCATGCAGGTGTCAGTGTTTGTGGTAAATCCTAGCTGTATGGGAACGTTGACTGAGTTTGTGAATTATAATCACTTTAACTTATTTTTCCTTTTTTTATTTTGAAAATGACTAATGACACAACATCAGATATCTTGAATTTATATAGGACTGCCAAACCGTAGCAATCAAGGGGTTAGGAAAAGCGGAGGGGGTGATAGAGTCAACGCCTGCGGTTTGAGATCCGTGTGCTGCGCACACGGATCATAAACCCAGGCCCAAACATATCAATTCTCCCACCAAACCCAATTGCGTCTTGCTTTGATTCAGTTGGGGCAAAGAATGCCCCCTCCAGGTTCGCCTTTGATGATTTTTGAAGGATGACATCCGTTTTTCCAGACTGTAGCTGTATCCTCTGTCTCCAATTTTTGCTGTTGCTATGTTTGCGCACAATATGCTACCCCAGCTTCCACGCAGTTCTCGTAGTCTTACACGTAAATGTTTGCATGCCCCTCAACTCATTAAGGAGATACATATTTCTGGGTGCTGCAGTATATTTTGATTACAAAATCAACGAACTGTGGACCGCACTTAGCACACAGCCGGATGTTCGTACCTCAAAATTCGTCAAGCGAACTGAATCAAAGTTGAAGTGCAAAGAGAGCATCGCACAGTCCATCGATATGCTTTGTCGTCAGCGCTGACAGCCAACCATCACATGAACGCAAGACAAGAGACGACCACATGAAGAACAGTCACGAGTTTTCGCTGACAGTTCCTCCTACGAGAACAAAAGGGACGGATAGCTCTTAGTTTCCACTAAGAGAACAGCTTTGCCCAAGACCAAGACGGCGTTGCCACCTGAGAGCGCTCCTCCTATTAATATGGCTGCTGTACGAAGCCGCCACGACGATGCGCCGCTGTTCTCCACGCTAACAGCCGTTCGCCTGGTATGTCGCGCGTGCCTCCCAGCGAGCGGCGGCAATCTGCCGCACGTGATGCGCCTTCTCGATGCTTTTCTGGACGGATTCTCCGATACGTTGACGCTGGCGCGAGGGTATTTGCTCTCCGATGGAAGTCTGCGACTGCTGCAATACCTGGCTGCTCACGAACGTCCGACGACCGATCCGGTCCTTCGTCGATGGGCGTTCAACGACGTGGTAGGCTACGCGGTTGCCAAGGGGGGCCTGGAGACGCTGCAGTGGCTGCTGGACAGCTACATGCCGGACGAGTTCCTCACGAAGGCGGTGGCTGAAGCCGCATCTGGCGGTCATCTGCATGTGCTGGAGTATCTGTGGGCCAACTATCGCAGCAGAGGCTACTGGGGAGCCACGGAGATGGGGCGAGCCGTTCGAAACAAGCACTCGGCAGTGGTGGCGTGGCTCCGTGACCACACGGTGCTTCGGCCGGAGTTCGCGGTCAAATTGGTGAGGGACGCAGTTTGCTGCGGAGATTTGGCGACGCTGCAGTGGCTGATTGAGCACTTCGATGTGGATACGAGTCGAGCGTTGATTGTGGCCTCACGCCAGGACCAGTGGGATATGGTCAGATGGATGATCGAGAACTGTGAGTTGGTGACTCACCTAGGGAAGCCATACTCAAAATACTTCGACCTGGCCGCTGGCGACGGTAACCTCGAGTTTCTCAAGTTCGCGACCAGCCGCAAGCTTTGGACACCCAGCGCTCGAGACGCCTCTTGGATGATTTCATCGGCTGCTGCCGCTGGCCATCTGGACGTTGTGAAATGGCTTCATGAGGAATTGGACACCAACTCGGCAGATGATGGCTACGTGAATGCAGCAATGGGAGGCCATCTGGAAGTCCTCAAGTATCTTCATGAAAAGCATTTGCGCAACGGCAGCAAGCAGTCTCCGATGGATATGGCCGCCAAAGGTGGATTTCTTGACGTGGTGCAGTGGCTCCATGAGAACCGCAGGGAAGGGTGTACGTCAGCTGCCATGCATCATGCGGCTGTGAACGGCCACATGGACGTTGTGAAGTGGCTACACTCGCATCGAAGAGAAGGATGCAAGAAGACGACGCTCGTCAGGGCAGCTGGAGTCGGGAATTTGGAAATGGTGCAGTGGCTGCACGACAACAGACGTGACGTCTTTTTTGGCCCAGGTGCCATGGATAGAGCAGCCACGTGGGGTCACTTGGATGTGGTGAAGTGGCTTCACGAGAGTCGAGGTGAACGCTGTTCAGTTGAGGCAATGAATGGCGCCGCGGCATGTGGATTCCTGGAGGTTGTCAAGTGGCTTCATGAGAATCGGAGCGAAGGCTGCACAAAGGAAGCTATGGACATAGCTGCGGCAAATGGCCATCTGAAAATTGTGCAGTGGCTTCACGAGAATCGGCACGAAGGGTGTT
Source organism: Nothophytophthora sp. Chile5 (assembly GCA_001712635.2). NCBI lineage: Eukaryota > Oomycota > Peronosporomycetes > Peronosporales > Peronosporaceae > Nothophytophthora > Nothophytophthora sp. Chile5. Next base: position 11,698 of record MBAC02005525.1, read on the forward strand.
CTGTAAAGGCCATGAATGAAGCTGCGGTGCGGGGACACCTGGATGTGGTGAAGTGGCTGCATGAGAATCGAACCGAAGGCTGCACCAAGTGGGCGATGCACGCAGCGTCGTACGACCATTTCAAGGTGGTGAAGTGGCTGTGCAGAAACCGCTCCGAGGGCTGTACGCCCGATGCCATCAAAGGCGCGATTCGAAAGGGTCTTTTGGATATCGCCGCGTACCTGCATACTGAGAGCCTCGAATGCCGAAAGCTGGAAATGACGTTTCCGCTCTGGCTTTCTCGGATCGAGGAGGCGGAATGGGTGCTGGGTCATTTCCCGCGGGAGTTCAGGAACTGCTATGTTGTAGCCAAGCCTGGCGATTGGTATTTCGATGACTGGGTGCAGCGAACCAGATGCTGGCGAACTAGATGGTAGTATTGTGTCCTGTCTGTAGGCTTCGCTCGAGGTGGGACATCACCAGTGCATGCGGTCTGCATTTGCCATTGCTGGTCTACTGACGAAGCTGGATTTTCTCGTCATCGCATGGTCGAATACTTGCCGATTTGGGTGCGTGCGCTGTTGCCATTGCCAGGGTCCAGCTACTCTGCACCGAAAAGCTTCAACTACCGTAGTCAAATGTGCCGAGAATGAAGGACGAAAGAACAGCGATGGGGCCAGCGCATTTCGCATGTTGTCCCCTCCTTCCGTCTTCTGGTCCGCTTTAGTGAAACCAAGGTGCGCTGCACGACAAGGGTTCATCTCAGGCCTCAAACCGAAGTGATCGCCGACCCTCAGACTTTAAATCTAGGCTGAGGCGATCTTTCCATTCCCAAGCCGCCGTTGCATGGTTCAACAACATGTCCTGGCATGCGTGGCGATCGGAGTGCCTCTTTAATTCACTTAATCAACCTTCGACTGCTATTCACTAGATGTTCTTGATAGAGACTGGAACATCCAGCCACTCACTCGCTTACTCCGTCCCAAACGCACGCGCTCGCCGCCCGCTCACATTTGTTTTCCTGCGTCGGCCAGTCGAACGGCTCCAGATGAAGCTTTTACCTCGCCGAGGCGGCCGACGCATGGCGTGGGGCTTCTGCTTCTGCTTCGTGCTCGTGTGCCTCTCCTTCGCAGGCGTGCTCTCCCAGAGCGACGGTGGGTCCCTCAAGTCTCAGGGTTTTGCTGTTCGAATACGTGAGTAGCTACTGATAGATTGCTCGCAACTCGTCCGCAACTGACACAGATGCAAGCTCATCTGGTTCCACGGCGACTTCGACACCAGACACGACAGCTCCTCCGCCTGAGACGACAGCTCCTCCGCCGGACTCAACAGCTCCTCCGCCGGACACGACAACTCCTCCGCCTGAGACGACAGCTCCTCCGCCAGACACAACAGCTCCCACACCAGATACCACCGATCTGCCTACGACAACGATGGCCCCTCCCACCACTTCACCGCCCACCACCACCGCACCGCCTACAACCACCGCAACGCCAACTCCACCGACCGTCACATCTCCCGCCACGCCAACCCCAGCGCCCGTTGTAAATCAGTACAACTCGTCGACACTGCCGCCGGGAGTGGACTCGAGCGTGCTCAACGGAGCTGAGCTCGTGGCCGTGGAGGTCACGGAGACTACTGCAGCCGACGGTACCACCTCGTACAACTACGCGATCATCACGAAGACTGGCGAAACGGAGAAGGAGATCACCTGGCAGCCGGAAACCACGACCTCGACCTCGACCTCGCGAAGTGCAGCAAGCGGGGCCAGCAGTGCGCTGTCGGACGCCAACACGTCGAAGTCATCCAGCGCGCTGGGCACGGGCGCACTGGTGGGGATCATTGTGGGGGCCGTCGTCTTCATCGTGGTGCTGTTCGTGTTCTTCATCGCGCAGCGCCGACGCAACAAACGGCGACTAAGCGAGGCGGACTCGGTGGACTTCTTGGAGTCGCCTGTCGTAGGGAAACAGACGCGCTTATTCGGGAACGACCAGTCGCCAGCTGATCAGGAGTACTCTCGGACTGCCGAGGCCAATTCGCGCTCGTCCGGTGGCTCGATGCCGGACGGGAGGCGACGCCGCAGTACGCTGTGGGAAGACCCGGTCATTGTGGCAGCGCGGATCCCCATCGATCGCGTTGAGTTGGGCACGGTTATAAATCGCGGCGGCTTCGGCGAGGTGTATCGCGGTCGGTACCGTGACCAGGACGTGGCCATCAAGGTGCTACTGCCGGAGAAGCGCAAGGATCTGAAATACATCGAGGCCTTCCTGGCGGAGGTGCGGCTCGTGGCCACCATGGACCACCCGCAGATCGTGCAATTTATCGGGGTGGCCTGGGAGTCGCTCAGCGACCTGTACTGCGTCACGGAGTTCATGGCTGGCGGCGACCTGCGCTCGCTACTGAAGGACTATCTGGCCAACGGAGTTCCGCAGGGGATGGATGACAACAAGGTCCAGATCGCGTACCAAGTGGCGCATGCGCTGACCTACTTGCACTCGCTGGATCCCGTGGTGCTGCACCGCGACCTGAAATCGAGTAATATCCTGCTTACGACGTCTCTGGACGCCAAGCTCACCGACTTCGGCGTCTCTCGGGTCCGCTCCGACGCCACCATGACCGCCGGCGTTGGGAGCTCGCTCTGGATGGCGCCAGAGGTCATGATGGGCCAGCGGTACGATCAGAAGGCTGACGTGTTCTCGTTTGGCGTCGTGCTCTCCGAACTGGACACACACGAGCTGCCGTACTCTCACGCCAAGGAGAACAGCAGCGAGAGTGGCCGCCCTCTCCCCGACACGGCCGTGCTGCAGATGGTGTCGCTGGGCAAGCTGGGCGTGCGCTTCTCGCCCTACATGGACGCAGACATGGTGCGTTTCGCCAAGACGTGTGTGAGCGTGGACCCGACAGAGCGCCCAACGGCCGCCGAGGTGCTCTACTACCTGCAGGTCGCCGTGAAGAACCACCACTACTAACGCAGTTAGTATCAGACGCGAAAGAACGTCAGCCTTCATACTGCAGCTCAAATATCATGAGGCGGTTCCGAGCAGAACACGCGCTGGGTTGGCTGACTTCCCCTTTGTCGGAGTTTTCCTCGTGCTGCCAAGTGGAGCGAGCGCATGGCTGGACAACCCTGGCTGGGCTTGCGCAACGCAGCATGATGTCGTTTGAATTTATTAATATTTTGCAGTAGAGAGTGGCAGCGTTGGTTGCAAACTACCTGACCTGTGGACCCGACGAGGCTTAGATAGCGCCAACGAGTTCAACAGACCTGGTAGCTGGGTATTGGACATTCGTCAGCTAGCTCACACGTCAACCACACTGGGGAAGAGGCAGACCTGCCAACGTAATTCCTGCTCACGCAACGCGATGCGGCTGGCTGCAGTTTGGCTCGCGGTAGGACGCATCAGGTTCAGCTTTGATGTGTGGCTGTATCTGCTGCTGCTCGGCTTGATGCTGGCCCGTGCGGATGTGGACAAGGAACAACCTGCCACTTTCTTGGACTGCAACAAGGAAGAGCTGTGCCTGGTGGCGAGCTGCTGCTGGTACATGTTCCTCTGTAACTAAAATGTAAAGTTCTATAACGAACCGGGGGAACCAAGGTAGCCCCCTAAACTTAGATGGCCCAACACCGCCGCCATGGCTGGAGAGCCAAAGATAGCTTGTTCTCCCCGGCTTCCAGCGCTTCCCGAGCTGTCGAGCAGCCTCCAGCCTCGTCAGAAAACGACAAGACATTCGCCTTCCCTCCTTCCTCTCCCCACCAACCGGACGAAGCCCATGCAGCGCGACGAGTGCATCTACAACCTGATCCCTCGGCCGGAGGTGCAGCCGGTGAAGCCGGAGCGCTACCGTTCCAAGTTCGACCCGCATGTGCAGCCCACAGGCAGCACCTTCGGCGTTCGAGGCAAGACGAAGCTCGAAGGCGCCAACTTGGGGGCCCCCGAGCGACTGGCCAAGCCCTCGAGCGCCCGTGGCTTCGGCCGAGTGCTGACCAAGCCTGACCCCAAGTCCTTCATCCGCAAGGGCGAGCGCAGCGCCACGGCCGTCGTCTCCGCCAAGCGTACGCGAGAACCCTGTCCTTGCTCTCTCTCTCTCTCTCTCTCTCTCTCTCTCTCTTGGCTCGAAACTCGGCGACTGAACTGACAGCCTGTTGTCCCACAGCGAGCAAGTTCACGTACGCCGGCCAGGCCAAACCGGCGGTGGTCAGGAAGGACGAGAAGCCCATCATGGGCCTCAAGTCGGCCAAGAACTTCGTGACCGCCAACGCCGTGGAGAGCATCCTGGCCGTGCCGGGCCACCGCGCGCGCGTCGTCACCGAGCCGCCGCAGTACGTGTCCAAGCAGGACTACGGCCAGGTACCTCGGTACTTGAGCCAGGTGAAGGACGAGATCGCGCGCGAGAACTCCATGATCGAGGAGTTCGTGCGGCAGAACCGCAATCTGTTGGAGGAGGACGGTCGCGGGAGAGCCGAGCCAATGGACGAGCGCGAGCGGCTGGCGCTCGTGGACTCCCTCAAGGCCAAGTGGGACCACGTGAACGGCAAGTACCAGAAGCTCTGCCACAATGTGGTCTTCGACACGCTGGGCAAGGTGCGGCGAAAAGAGACCTTCGAGAAGGAGCTCACGCAGCTGGAAAGGGACATCCAGCTGCTCGAGAAGGGCCACGTGGTCGTCGCTTCCAGCAACAATGACCGCTATTAGCCCTCAGAGCCCCCCACTTCCCCCTAAGGAGGACCCGGGAAGAGCGTAGAAGGCAGTCTACCGGCAGCCATGCTCTGTTGGCAATCTACGGCCATATCAAACCAGCTTTCCCCCTCTTTCTTTCTTTTGTGATGTCGTTTTCAGCCACTTGCTCGGAGCTGGGTGGCTGAGCCTGCTGCGAGCTTCTCCAGCTCGTTGGCTGCCTCTTGGACTTTGTATACCAGCGCTCGGAGCTGCTCCACGGAGCACGAGAACGCCAGTGTCTGCAGCGTCGACTCGTCGGCATTGGGCGACTGGAGCTTGAGCTGCACGAAGTACAGCGGCGTGTGCACGCTACCAGCGCTACTGGACCGTAGCACGTCGTCCAGCCGCCAGGACACGTCCACCACATGGGCGAAGTCAAAGCCTAGGCAGCAGCAGCAGCAGAGCGCGAGAGACAAGCACGTCAAGCGAAACAGCCTCTAGCGCCATCAACAAGAGACTGTGACCTACTGCTGTGCTCCAGCACTAGCTGCACGGGGGGCACCGCTGTGGCCAGCAGCGGCAGTAGCGCAGTCTGTAGAGCTCCGTCTTCAATACCCATGTCGTCCAGCCGCTGTCTACAGCCCAGCAAGACGCCAGAAAACGCGTTAAGCAGTCGTTCGGCTCGTTTTCTCCCATTTCAGGCATAGATCTCGGCCTCGTACCGCTGTTCCGCTGCATTCTGGAGCACGTTGTCTCTCGAACAAGTCGCTACAATGACACAGACGGCAGCGAATGCCTCCCGAGCCTCGTGGACATCCTCTAAGCCCGGCAACTCGTGGATTGAGGTCGCCGAGTCGGTGGAGTCGAGTGCCACGTGGTCTCGCGTCATTTCGGCGGCGGCGGCGCGCATCAGCGCCTCCAAAGATGCCGTCGGAAGGCGAGAGAGGAGACTAAGCACATGGCGAGGCACTGGGCGCGCCTCCCCGTCCAGGAAGCTGCTGGAGGTGGCGGCGAAGGGCTCCGTCATGGCGTCAGCTTCGGTTGAAGCCTGAGATTGTGAAGGGCATGAGAAGATTGGCGGTTGACGTGCTTGAAACATAGTCGCATATTAAGATAGAGAGACGATTTATACTGTTGGTAAGTATCTTTGGTCGGAGTGAGGTGGCAGTGTGGAATGACGCTATCTTTCAAACACGATTAATTCTTACGGCGTCGATAAGTGCGGGTAAGACGCTAAGTTTAATATGCACAGAACTCGGCTACTTCATGGCTTCAAGAGCTGGCATCGGTCGCCCTGGCGGCGCCGCTGCCTTCGCCTCCGTCTTCCGAGTCCGCCTCTTCGGTCTCGCTGCTGCTGTCGAAGAGGACGTCCCAGCCGAGCCCCCACGTGGCCAGCACGTCTTCCCTCGCCGTCTTGCGGAAGTGGCGCATCTTGGTGCGTAGATACAGCTGGATCTCGGTCCGCAGCGCGTCACAAGGCTCCACCATGTCCATGCTCAACGGCTCACGGGTGAAGGGGTCTCGGCCGCTGCTGCCTCCTTGCTGCGCGGCCGCCAAGAGATGGCGTTCGATCACGGATCGGTCCAGGATGTTGCCCGATGGCAGCCGGACCGGGTCCACCATGAGCGTACTTAGCAGAGGGTCCAGATACTGGTCCGGCACGTCGCCTAGACAGGCCTCCATCGCTTCCTGCACGTGGATCATCTCGTCCGCTTCCTGCATCGTCCGCACGAACTGCTGCACCCACGAGTCGTCCAGATACAGATAGCCGTCCTCCACGCTCAGGTCCTCCGGCTCCTCGGCTTCGGAGTCGTTGGCTCGAGAAGGTCGGAGGAAGCGACAGCCGCCGACGAACAACCGGAAGTCGAAGCGTCCGTCCTTCGCCAATGTCGCGATGAACCGCTTGCCGAGTCGTCGTCTCGCTCTCGCTGCTTCGTCACTCGAGCTGGAAGTTGAGACCGCTTGCTTCTCCAGCAAAGCCAGCGCTTCGTCCTCATCCAGCTCACGTCCTTCGGCCTTGGCAGCGCGTTCCGCAAGACACAGCGCGTCCTCACTCTCGCCATCATCGTCCAGACTCGTGGAGCCCAGGTAGCTCTCCGACTCGATCCTCGTACACAGTGTATTGAGGCCCCAGC
>MBAC02005529.1:0-10174 GCA_001712635.2 Nothophytophthora sp. Chile5
GGTCGAGCGCGCAAACCTACGCGAGAGCTGATGGTTCCAACACTACTGAAGCGGGTAAGGATAGCCATCCAGGAAGACAATCCCAATGCTCGCAAGCTGCCGTATCACAGCAGAAGCAAAAAACGACTGAAGACAATGAAGAATGCTGGACCTGCGCTGTAAATGGGGTTAGAGCACTAGAGTAAGGCGATGGACGAAGGCATCCTCTTTCGTGTCAATCTCACGTATCCAAATGTGATCACGATGTGCATTCCGTAATAAGTGCTCGAACGCGAATCCCCTATCGAAATCCTCTATTTTTACCCCTATTTTTGCGTATCCCGTCCAGGATGCTAAATGCCTCAAACTGGATGTTCTCCGAAGAGGCGAATTGCGAAGTGAGTTATCCGATACTGTACGTTGGTCCACGTGTATCGTCACTCAGGCCACCCGATGAACGCGTGGCGTTCTCCCGTTGGCCAACTCGTCTCGTCTCGTCTCAGCAGCATACACTTGCCTATTTACGGCAGATGTCCAGTTTCATCTGTGTTCTGTGTAGCACAGTACACTGAAATGTACACGAAACGGAACTGTGCGCATTTATCTGGCTTACACTGTACTCCATCTCAACAGTTGCACTCTTCCCCCGCCAGTCCCAAATCAAGCGCCGAGATGGCTTGAAGCGTCACGCGCGCAGCTGAGGTGGAGGGGGCGGCCGCGATCCTCCCGCCCCAGGAGACTCTTCCGCTCACTCACAGAAACGCCGCGTCCCCAGCAGAAGCAGCAGCCTCCCAGCCCAGAGATCTCCTCCCTGTGATCCCATGCGCGCGCAGGCTTCGAGCGCCAAGTTGTGGCGCGTGGGCGACCGCGTGGTCGTCAAGCCCAAGGTCGGCCACACGACGCCGCGTCGACGCGCCAAAGTGCTGCGACTACGCTCCAATGGCGCCGTCGACGTGAGCTACAAGAACGGGGAGCTGGAGGAGTGTGTGTGCCGCGATCGGCTCGGGGTCGACAGTGGGCCCAAGGCGGCGGAGTCCACTAAGAGAGCAACCACTGCCGCCCCCGCTGCCACGCTGTCCCCTCAGTCAACACGAACACCAAAGAGATCCGCGACGGGGTCAACCCCCTACCTGTCGTCGGTGGAAGCCGTAGCAAATGTCACACGGCCGCGATCGAGTCGTGCGCCTTCGGACGAGTTGCTGGAGACGGCGCGACCAGCAGAGAACGCAGCAGACAACGAGCGCATGTTCGTGACCTCGCATAAAAACAGTGCGGCGTCGTCGGCTTCAGGGCCGACGCAGCGCAGAGCTCGCACGGCAGGCAGCAGACCAACTGCAGACGCGTCTCCGCGCGCTGCGCGCCCCTCGCAGAGGTTGCCGACGACGTCGTCCCTTCGACGCGGTGACATGAGCGACTCGATCGCGCAACACCAGAAACAGGTGACAGAGATTCTGGATGCCATCGCCACGACAGGCGTCGACGCCACCGCCGTGGTGAGTTCTCTGCCTGTTTGAGCTATTTGTTCGGTATGGGGATGGGATGGGATGCAAGCCCACTCACTTTCGTCCGTATCTCTTGTTGTTGTCATTCCCGATCGACTAGAAAAACGCGCTGTCGCTCTTGCTGCGCGTTATTCGATCAGCCCCGCAGGTGACTGCAGAGTGTGTCCACCAGCAGAACGGCGAGCTGCTGCTGCTGGGAATCATCCAGACCCACTCGACCCACGCCGTGCTGCTCTGCTACGGCTGTGTGCTGATGCGCAAGCTGTGTCACCTGAGCCTGGAGTCGATGGAGCTCTTCGTGCAACACGGCATCGTCCCCACCGTCGCGCAGACGCTGCTGTGCTTCCCGGAGGACGCCATCCTGCAGGCGTCGGCCTGCGGTTGTCTCGCGGTGCTCGCCCAGGCCAGTCCCGCCAGCAAGAACGAGATGCTCACGATGACCGACCCGAGTGTCCTGCAGCTCGTACTCGCGTCTCTTGACATTCATCGTGAGTACTCGAACCTCACGCGCCAAGTGCAGATTTATGCGTGCGAAGGTGGGTTCTGGGCGGATTTGGCATCAATTGCGAGCGAATGTTGCTTGTCTGACTGTAGACTGACCCTCTTGTCTCCGTTTCGCGTCCAAGTTCTGATCGAGCTGTGCGACTTTGGCGGGGCGTCGACGACTGCCTCCCTGATTCAACACGATCCAAAGCGACGAGTCCAGTCTCCGATGGAGGTGATGATCGCACTTGTTCGCCAAAGCATGGCAAGGGAGGATAAGAAAGTCACGTGCGCCTTGTGCACTCTCTTGTTCTGGTACGTCTTTGTCGTCACAACTGGGTCGGACGTCACGGGGTTCATTCATTCACCGTTATATTTGCTGTGGATTGCTACACGTACGTTTGCGTGCGGACCCAAGCCTTGCGTCCAACAATTCAGCGGCGGCGGAAAGTTTGCGTGAGCTGGGTGCCATCTCGGACCTCTCCGTCGCCATGGCTAAGTACCCTGTCAACGAAGGTGACAACGATATATTCTCCTATTTTCTACCGAACGATCGCATTTAGGGAGGGGGGTACATACTTACTTGCATATTTCCCTTGCCTTTCTTCAGGAATCATCCGATATTCCGCTGCCGCGCTGAGAGAAATCGCAACGACGAGCCTCTGTCAGTCTCCCTCGAAACGCGTCCACCAAACAGCTCGTGTCATTTTAGACGAGGAAATGGGGAAGCAGGCGGCCGGCGCGTTCGAGGCGACGAATGTTGCGAGTCGGGGGCGCTCTCCTCTGTCCAGTTCTTCAAATGGTCGCAGTCGCGATACCTCGTCACGAGCAGCTGAACGACGAGACGAGTCCGAACGGTACTCCCAGCAATCGACTGCTCGCCGGCGATCCAAATCCCCTACTGGGCGTCCCACAGCGACAACAACCGCAACAAGTGCAGGAGGAGGATTGGCTTTGTTTGCTGGGCAGTTAGCGACCAGCGATGCGCCAGGTGCCTCTTTTTTCACGTCGCCCGTGAAACTTCTTGATGATTTTCGAAACTCGGCACCGAGGGCGTCGAAACTTCCTGCGCCACGCAGTCGAGATGAGCACGCGCAACGAGCTGGCGAGATGAAGCGGCGGTCCAAAACGAGCGAGCAACGCGATCGACAACTGATGAAGACGTACGGAAACTCTCCAGCAGGTACCAAAGCGCAGAGATCGGGTGCTCCGGCCAGTGTCATCAGTTCCCTACCCGACAGAGGGTTCGCGACTGAACCTGGCATCACTCGAGGGAACACGCTGCAGAACAACTACTTGGGAACCGAAGGCGTGACGTTTGTCATCCCGCCTCCGCTGTCGAGCAGTCAGTCCTTGGAACAGCCGATCGTCTCGCTAGGCACCAAGGCACCAGCGCGTCCGCATTCGGCACGTCTTACACCGCTTGTAAACGATCGAATCAAGTTTTCCACTGCACGGCTATCCAGTTCTGCAGCTGCCGGTTCCGAGCGGGAGGACACAGGCGCTGAATGGGCGATGGACATGAACTCTAGTAGCGGCAGCTTACGTCCACAGACTGCTGTGGTGGTGACAAAGGTGGCTGATCCCTCCAACGGATGGGGCAGTTCCTACGAGAAGGTGGAGCGTCGTGGGAGGACGGGTCGAGACGATGGCAGTCTGAAAAAAAGAGAGCGAGAATCGTCTGAGGCGTCTGTGAGGACCCATGATGTCCATTCCAGGCCGTCCTCATCTCCCAAAGGAAGATCAAAGTCTCCCTCCACAGCAGGAAAGCCTCTGTCGCGGTCCAAGTCACGATCTCCTATCACCAGCAGTGCTACAGCCCACGAGCGATCGGTGATACAAACGCTAGTTCCTCAATATGGCGAGGTTCGGGAGGAAGCATCTGCTGAAGTGCATTGCTCAACTGTAGTGGATGTGGACGAATCCATGGCCGAACTGCGTGAGTTCGCGCAACAGTTACTCAAGGAAGAAGCCCGCATTTCGTCCCTGTTCGCGAACACGGGCTCCAAATCGCCAGGCCTCAACCGCATGACCTTTTCGGATAAGCTACACAAGATGATCGAAATCGCAGAGTCAACGATGAACGAACGGAGCTTCCGAATAGGTTCAGCACCGTGTGGTTTGGGCGATGCAACGGCGCGGGCGTCGGTGAGGTCTGGAGAATCCCCCATCAACGAGCAGGATGTGGTTGCTCAAGCTGGGGAGGGAGAGGAAGCGCCTCCTTTCCGTAAGTTCTTAGCAGTTGCTGACGAGAAGAGCACGGCTGCTGGCCATTTCTCAAAAGCTCTGTCCGGTGGATACGAGAAATCGCGGGCTTCATCCGCCTTAAAGAAGAAAACCCTCGCAAAAACGTCGACGTCAGATCGAAGCGCGGTCCCCACGCTCCTAGAATCGAAGGCGCGTGTACCGTCAATCCCATTTCTGGAACCTCTTCGGGTTGGTCCCGAAAAAGCACCAGCGAAGCAGGACACCGGCCGTAGCGTCGAAGAAACCAGCTCTGCTCGAGAGAGTATGGCCCTCCCGGTGATCATGTTTTCGGGAATGGTCGATTCACCGCAAAAGGCAGAGGAGGAGGGGGATGTCTTCTGTGAGGAATCTATCCAGGAAGATATCGCTGCGGTTGCGCTTCCAGTGGTCACTCCTGGCAAACCGGAGGAAGCGGAGGGAGTGATTGTTGAGCACATCGACGCGAGCCACGAGGAATCAGGCGACAGCGACGCAGAGGCGCCGGCCTCAGTGGATACTGTGCACGATGAGATGGAGGCAGCACCCATCGCGGAGGAGATCGGAGCACTGTCGCCTGCAAAGGGCGATGCCGAGTCTGGAAACGCAGAACCCCTCAGCGTTGTCGAAGACAACACGTACGAAGACGACCAAAACTCGTTTGAACCGGACGATAGTGAAATGGAGGCTGCTATTTCGCTAAACATGCGAACAGAGGAGCCAAAAATGAACTTGAAGTTGAGTCAAGGCAGACCTGACGACAGGAGCAGCGCTGATTTCGACCAAGAGGTTGTTCCTGTGGTGTGTGCGTCGCGTGAGACTGCCCAGGGTCTAGCTGAAATTTGGGGGTCTGACGTGGTGAAGGGCAATCAGTCCGGGGCTGACAGTGGTGATGTACGAACTGATATCGCTTCAGAAGACAAGGTTGCAAGTTCCGAGGATTTACCTTGTGACAAGGTTGGTGCGAATGCAGCAGCTGATCCAAGTGGAAGCTGGATTCGCAGCCCTCCAGCGACAGGAGATCTGAGTGATCAGAAGGATGGCGAGAAGGGTGCAGGCATGGTGGCTGGTGGCGAGATCTATCACGACGACAGCACTGTTGATATGTCAAATGACGACATTCCAGACACCGAAAAGTCGGAAACGATGGGCATGCCGTCAGATGTCCAAGACGGAGCAGCGTTCTCTCTGGATTGGCCAGTGATGCGCGATATTTATCAACAAGCCGCGGCTCGAGGAATTATTGATGCACTGACTGGAATTGAAGCCCTAGGGGACGTCCAGAAGCTGCCTCCATTTGACGAAGCTCTCTCAATTGAGCCAGTGTCCGAAGACCGTGACAGCGATTTGACATGCGCACCGTCGATGACGGAGGACAGACAAATGACGGGTGACGGCAATGACAACAGCTTTCAAGATCGTGGGCTGCAATTGGTTTCAGGTCTGGAGCACGACAGCGCCGGCGATGTCTCAGCACTGGAGTTGACAAACTCGATCTTGTTGATCGCTCTCCAAAATGTGGCAAATGCATTGACTCCGTCAGCAGCACTCGGTCAACAAGTGCTTGCCAACACGATGAAGCAGTTGGTCAGCAATCGCCCACCAGACAGGCACGTAAAGCAAGACGACAACTTGAGGATACGAGCAACGCTAGCTACGTCCAGCAGCAACGACAAGGTGCCAGATCCCCAGGAGGCGATGGAAAGCTGTATTTCGGTGCGGATGGCGATCGAAATTCGACGAAGTGTGGCCTCGACAATTGCTCAATCACTCAACAACGCTGTTGAGAAGCTGCGCGTTCAGAAATTTGATGAGTCTCCTGTTGATGATGCAACATGGCCTAAAGACGAGGAAGCTATCGACGACGAAGGGCCTTCAACGCTGGACACAGTAGACGCTGTTTCAGTGCCCATGGCACTTGAAATACGCCGCAACGTGAACAACATCATTGCGGCTGCTCTCGAGGCTGTGGCTGAACGAATACGACCCAGCAGTACACCTGTTGGTCGCAACAACGAGGCTGTTGATCTCGAGCCCACTGCTGTTAGCCCACCTTTGACAATGCTTAACAGCGCACCCCCGTCTTCTGACCCACTGTTAGATACCGACAACAACGATGCGTGTGGTGACCTATCGCCTCGTTCCTCCTCCTCCGACGAAGCAATGGTATCTGTGCAAATGGCGAGGGCGATCCAAGAACGTGTGAATGGGATCGTTGCGACGTCATTGCTCAACATGATGCACCAGTTCGAGTCTTCGACGATCGAGCACGCGAGCGAGGTTCCTGAATCCGAGAATAACAAAGAAGATGCGACCCAGGACCCAGATGATCCAGGTACCAGGCACGAAAACGCTGAGGATCGTCAAGATGAAGGTGACGAGAGCATGCTGCAGGTGGAAATGGCAGTTGCGATCCGCCGCAGCATCAATGGGTTGATTGCTGTTTCAGTTCAAAGCTTCGTTGAGCATGTATTGGAGGATCGAAACCAAGCAGCTGATTTAAAGGAGATTGCCCGACCAGATATAAACCAAGCGGATTCAATTAACGAATCTGAGGTCTGCAAGTCCGAACCAGGTCGACTGAAGGATTGGAACCTCGTTGTGGACCAATACGGCGGAGGCTCAGCGGAAAACAACGTCCAAGACGAGCTACCGGTGCAGGCAATGATTGGAATTAGTCGAAACATTGAGGGCATCATTGCACTGTCAGTGAGTCGGGTGGTGGGCCAACTGTGCCCATTATCACAAAAGGATGTCAATGATGACACGCCGCGGCCTGGAAACGATGCGTTGGACGCGGTCGTCGGGTGTAACGATAACCGAATCAGCCGGGAAACCGAGATGGAATCCTCTACCGCAGTTCCCGAGTGGGATATGTTTGAACCCGCTGCTGATGAAGGAGTCGCCCTAGCGGAACGGGATGAGTATGATCAAGTTGAAGAAAGTGAAGTGGCCGACGACATCTCAGTTGATATGGCCATTGCGATACAACGAAATGTTGCAGCCATCATCGCGGTGTCGTTGGAGTATGTACAACGGAGTTTGCAGAGTGCTGACGACGGGCTATTACACAGTGGAGCAGCAGCGGCAAGGCTGGGCGCAGATATGAGTGCTAGGGAAAACCCCCAACTACGTTCGGTGACGCACGATGTTGATGGCGGCGTTCAACTGAATGCGGATGCAACGATGAGACCTCAGGCCTCTCTGACCACACAGAAGTTCTCGAATCAAGACCACGTCACGCCCTTGTTGCAGGAGTTGCCGGTTGACACGTCGATTTCGATTCGGCGCAGTGTGAACGACGTACTCTCGCGAGCTCTGCAGAATGTCGTAACAGACATCTCGCGCGAGTTGACTGTGAACGCATTCGGGGCCCAGCAGTTTGTGGAGCAAACATCCCTACCGCCTGGCTCTGAGCCAATGGACGATGAACAGCACGACGGCTCGAATACGTACGACCACGCTGTTGTCGCCGCTGCAATTGAGTCCTTCGACCTCGATGAGGATGGCAAATTGGATCCCGAGCGAACGCAGAACGACATCTCTATCCAAATGGCGATTGCTGTGCGTTGGACTGTCAGTGGCATGGTCGCATTGGCAGTTGAGAACGCCATGGAGGAAATGACCTCCCAAAGCCAATTACGGCAACCGAGTGACACCATAGACATTGCGGTGGGATCGGATGCAGCTCCAGGAGATGTCGGCGGTGAAGAGCCACAGGGAGTCGAGACTGTTGAAGAATACCCAGACACTTCAGTGGCTGAGCAAAGTGGTGCCAAGTCAACCGAGGAGATTGAGCAGGAGATTTCGGTCGGAATGGCAGTCGCGATCCGACGCACGGTGAACGGGATCATTGGGCAGACTGTGGAGCGAGTTTTGGCTCAGATTGACAGCCAGGGCCTGAGAAAACTTCTGCCGCACTATATCCTTGCGAGCAACAGTCCTCGGGACGAAATTGCGGCCAAGGACTCGACGACGCAAGCGATCAGCAGTCACGCAATGGCTGGAACTACTGCTGGTGAATCAGCTGTATTGGAGGATTCGGGCGATGAAGAGTACCGCGAACTTCCTGTGCAAATGTCTGTGGCGATCCGGCGAACGGTGAATGGTCTTATCGGACAATCCCTTCAGGCAGCGTTAGCGGATTTCATGGAGGCTGCTCGAGCACGATCGCCATTGCCAGAAAAAACGGAAGGAGCAAGCGAAAATGAAGCCTTGGTGGAAGAAAATGTAGCGGAGGAGGCTCTTGGTCGCAGTGAATCTCCCCACGTGCCTTTCGCTCATGTGCCGCCTTTAACGATGCTACCTGCACCTGAACAATCAGCGGACGAGAATCTGTGCGACGCTGAAGTGGAGGCTGAAGAGGTGTCAGTGATGACTGCAGTTGCCATCAGCCGAACCGTGAACGCAGTGATGGCAACTGGAGTGGAGAAAATCCTCGCTTCCATGCGGAGTTTGAGTGATGCCCTGGCAGCTGAAGGACGAATATCTGCTACGCCACATGCCTCTGCTACGGTTACAAATGGGATCCCGGGGGGTTCTGTCGGCAGTTCAGCTGTCTCCCAAGAAGCAGACTTATACACAGGCGACTCTTGCTCGGCTTCATCTCGGGACTTTGTTGATGCAAAACCCAAGGAAGCAAGTGAGCAGCATATTGAACCATGTTTCGGGGGGACGGGAGATGATTTCGCAAAGGAAGCAGACTTGGACAACGACGGCGAATACTCTGAGGAGTTGTCCCCGACGATGTCAATTGCAGTGGCGCGTTCAGTTCAGACAATGATATTGGAGGCAGTGAAGAACGTCTCCGAGCGATCGCTGGTGAGGGATGCAGCTCTTCCGGTTGAGTATCAAAATGACCGGCAACTTGTAGAGGAGGAAGTGCTGGAAACTCGCTTGGAGACCATCACGGATGATTCGGACGAATTCCAGTCGGAACCGGAACTCAGTGCCCTCATGTCGCTTGCAGTTGCTCGCGTCGTAAACACTATGACGGCTACAGCGTTGGAGTCCATCAGCCGCACGGTGGAAGCGAATGCTGCGACTGTCAACGATCCCATTGCGTATGCGCAAACCGAGGCGCTAACTTTGGACAATGCTCCAGTAACTAACGTGAAAACTGGAGTATCCACGGTATCTATTCACGAATGTGTGGTGTCGGCAACTACAGTCGATGCATTGGATTATGCAGAGGATTTTGACGAGGAGGCGGACAAAGACGCGGTTGAAGCCGAATTGGTGTACGCGGAGGAGGATTTTGGCGAGAAAAAGGCTTTGGAGTCGACTCCTGTTATAATTGATGCAGATGCGGAGGTCGGTAATGTGACGTCAGCCGCGGAAAAGGCAGCCAACATTGGGACCGAAATTAAGGTGTCCACTGTGGTAGATATCAAATCGACTGTTGCTGAGTACGACGTGGCTGCACTTGAGTCGAAGACCATCGATGCTAATGGCGCCATTGCAATTGACGACACAGACGCTTCGATATCCACACGAATCTCGGCTGTAGCAATATTCACGGAGGATGAGGAAACCGAACTGGACTACATGGATGAAGGTTTTGACGAGAAAGTCTATGGCATCAACCACGCAGCTGACGCCTCATCCGAAGTGCTTGCAGCAACCGCGGCAGCTGAGAGCGATCCAGTGGCGGTTGACGCCGATCCGTCCACGTTGGCTGGCGAGTCCACCGCAGTGACCCCCGAGGTGTCTGAGTTAGCGGCTGAAACGGCCGAGCCGATCGCCGCCGTGGACGAATCTGGTGCGATAGCTGGCAGTGTGGCGGTTGCGGCCGCTGTGTCGGAGGTGGTGGACGCGGTGGAAGCCGACTCGGAGTGCGCGGAGGCGGATTTCGGCGAGGAGGCGGCTACGGAGTCGATTCCGTTTGCCGTTGACGCCGTCGCTGAATCTGAATCTGAAGCTGAAGCTGGTGAGGTGGCGTCGGCCATCGAACACGCAGCTGAAGCCGAAGCCGAAGCCGAAGCCGA
>MBAC02005537.1:0-25938 GCA_001712635.2 Nothophytophthora sp. Chile5
GCACCTGCAGAGTGTCCAGGGACGGAAAGAAGGCCAGGACCACACAGTCGTCACTCACCAGCTTGGCAAAGCACTTCCCTTTGCTCAAGGCGTAGTGCGGGACGCGGTCCTGGAACTCTAGCGCCAGATGATGCTTCAACCACAGCGGTAGTTGCCCATCCATTCCTTCCCGAAAAAAGCGGTCATCGTCCGGGCTGCTACCCTCCGATCCAGCAGCTGGCACCCCCACGACATCGCCATTGTAGTCCGTCCACGACACCTCACAGTCACTCAGCCCTCTCAGTGTCCGCTCGAGCATCGAGTACAAGTTCTCGTTTGCTGGCGATACGGCGCGTGCAATGTTACCGCCCTTTGTCGTTTCCTTCTCTTCGATAGTGAGTGTATCACTCTCCAAGTACATGAGAAAATGCTCCGTCGACCGCTTGGAGGTGGCTAGCAGCCGCGCAGTGCTGAATGGAGGGAGGATCATGCCGTTTTCCGCCGCCAGCTGCTTGTCCATTCTCCAATTGGAGCCGATAACGCCCTCCACATCCTTGCTCAACTGCGAGAGCAGTTCGATGCTTTCCCGCAAGTAGATAACGCTGTCGAATGTGTACAAGCACGAGAGGAAGTGGCGGTCACTCTTGAACAGATAGCCGCGAATCAGCTGCAGCAGGTCGCTCTCGCCCAGATACGTAGAGCCGCCACTCCAGTCGATACTGACATCCTCTTGCTCCATGGAGTGCAGCTCGTCTTCTACAGAGCTGCTTACACTCGAAGCAGCAGCAGTACTCCGGTTGTCTTCTCCCCGAGTGGCAGAGCCCTGATTGCCTCGCCGGCCGCCGCGCACTTCCTGGTCCTCGAACGGCGTATTGTGCCCAATGGCTTGCTTCAAACTCCAATGGAACCGATCCGTGTGGTCCACTTCCTCCGACAACCGCGTCTTCACGACACCGTGCTGTGGCTCCATCCAGAACGACGTCATCAAACACGTCTCCGAGACACGGCGAAGCGCGTACTGCACCAACGCCGTCTTGGTGTGTCCCTTTTCATCTTCCATCAGGATCTCCCGCCCAAAGATCACACTCTCGACGTGAGCGCCTTGGCCATCCTCCCCTTCCTCCATCTTCCAGTCCAGCACCCAAAAGCCACTGCTGATGCGGGCTTCGTGGAGGCGCCGCATCACAGTTAACAACGCGCTCGGGTTCGGCACCTCCCACTTCCAACTGGAGTGCCACATGTACGCGCCGAACACTCTCTGCAACTGCAATTCGCTACCACCACAACACACACTTGCTGGAGGGAACGCCCCGGCATTCTTCTCCGCCTCCAGAGTCGGCGACGCCACATAGCGGTCAAACGGACCAGGCTCCTCGTCAATTCCGTGGAGAAGAAGCGTATCATGCGTGACAAGCAGCCGACTCATCATCCGGTGGCAGAGAATGACAGGCGTTTCTGTCAGCGACGAAGACGCGAGCAAAGTGGCCGGAGAAGGCGCCACTGCGACCTCGTTGATGCCGGCGAAAATCGTGCTTTTCAGGTCATGCAGCACCTGCCGGCGGACGGACGCCCCCGTCGCGAAGAACGCCACGTGGACCGCACAAAGCGTCTTGTTCTTGAACTCCAGCCGCACAAAACAAAGGGCCGCCTTGCTCTCAGTCGTGCTGCCGCTGCCATTTTCACTGGCACCGGTGTCCTCTCCCCCATTGCCGGACATACTGTTCCCGTGCCCTCGTTGCCGCCGTCGAAGCACGATCCCACCAGACGGCATGGACGAATTGGGCGATATCTTGGCCCTTGGAGGTGTGTGACTTTTGTCCGGCGTTGCTGGCGAGAGAAACTTCAAGAACAAATCCTGCGAGAGCTTGAGAGAGGACCATTTGGCAAGCGCAGCCACCAGCGGCTCAGCGAGACTCTCGGTTCCGATCGCATTTGTGACCACGTTGGTCCCGTATACATTGGCACTGTGATTGTAATTCAACCCTTGCGACGAGTAGCCCGTGCCCCGCATGTGAGAGCCAGCGTTACCGCGTTCAATCATGCCGTGCGGGTCCGTTCGATAGAAGAGGTCCATGCACGCATCGCTCTTGACGACACAAAGCATCTCAAAGCGCTCCACAAAAAACCAGCGGTGCCACAACACGGTGGAAAGCTCGCCAATGATGTTGAACACGGGGTGCGAACTCGTGGGCTGCGGGTTCGCAGATGTCGCCAACGACGAATTGCCACTCGTGCCGAAAGAGAATTGGTTGCCAGCCGACTCGCTGGCGTCACTGATACTCGCAGTCGCAGTCATCAAATGCAGCAGGACGCGGTCCACATCCTGCACATTACGGATAAAATCGTGCACAAATAGCGGCGACCCCATTGGGATCTCCCCTCGGTTCGCTTGAGCCGCAATGCCAGCGTCCCGCTCCCCGCCATTCGCCGACGAGCGCTGCATCGTATCCTCGAACGCGCGGAGAAAGTCGGCGTAGGCCAGAATGTTCATCTTCACGTACCACTCGCTCCAGGCTGCCGACTGGTCCCTGGAAAAGATGGCTGCGGGTTTCTTCGTTGTCGACGATGACGTTGGAGCCTTCGCTCCTTGTCCACTCATTCGTCGTCCGCCATGAGGCATCGTCGTGGAGGAAGCTGTCACCGACGCCGAATTATCAGTAGTTGTGGAGACCACGTACTCCAGCCACACGTTCTGCTTCCACTGCAGTAAGAACACAATCAGAATCTTCGTCACTTCGCGATAGCGGCCATCCGTGCCATCTCCCTCCGCTCCGGCACCAGTAGCAGTAGCACCGTTACCACTACGTGGCAACTCCATATCCTTGCGAGCGGTGGCTCTCTCCTCAACGATCGGTTGCTGGAACGTCTTCACGTGCACTTTGTTGATGACGAAGCCTTCGCGAAGCCGCGCCTCGATGATGCGGTCCACGTCCGCAAAGATTCGATACTCGTGCACCTTCTCCCGCCACATGCGGTACGGCCGCAGCGGTAGCAGCGTTCGTCCGTCGAAGGACGTACTGTCCATCTCGTCCAGTTTGATCACGGGCTCCGAGATCACGTGGACACTGGACTTGCGCACGAAGCACGCGTCTTGCAGACTTGTCATCTTCCGGATCCGGTTGCTGCTAGCGCTCGTAGCGCCATAGCACGCATCGTGTACAGCCAGATAGTCGAAGATCGCACCGCCTGTCGAGTCTGCGATGAACCGCAGCAGATGCGAGTCCGGCACAAAGCCGAACGACGCGTTCGGCTCGTCGTCGTCACTGCCGCCCACGCGCAGGAAATGACATTGAATATCATGCCGCACCAGTTGCATCAGCAGGTTATCGTAGGAGTAAGCGTTCCGCAGGTCCATGACGCCGTCCGTGACCAACACCAGCATGGGCGCGCCGTCCGTGGGCAGCGAATGGAGCGCGAACACGGCGTTCTGCAGGATCCAGTCCAGACACGCGGGTGTGGCGTTGCCCAGATAGCCCCAGTCGCCTGATTTTTGTGCTTGAGCGGCCCAGTCGTCTTCGATGAGCTGGATCCGCTGCTTGATGAGCTGGAGGAAGCCGACCGCGTTCGACGGCGTGACGATATAGCCCTGCAGTAACACACAGAGCGACTCCACCAGCGCACCTTGCACCAGCACGGACACATGCAGCTCCGGTGCGAAGGCCACGCCTCCCACCTCCATCGGCCGTAGCAAACTCCAGATAAACAGCTCCACGCTCTCGTACAGCAGGTCCAAGAACAGCCTTCCGGTTGACGGATCGATGGACAACGTGGACGGCGACGCGTCCAGGCAGATCACGCAGCGATAGCGCTTGAACACGGCCGCCACACGCGAGGTCGGCGTCAACTGGCCGTGCGCGGTGGCTGATAGCTGGAGGCCTGGCCCAGACACGCTGCTGTTATAGCTGGGTTCGTGGCTGTGGAGTCTTGTGGCCGCCGCCTCGCCTACGACTTCGTCCTCGCTGGTCTCTGCGTTGGGACCAGTCTCTTCGTCCGCCGTCTGCTCGTATAAGATGGCGGCGACGTTCATGCCTTCACCCAGCTCCATGGCCCGCCGCTCCTTCTTGTTGAACTCCGGTGCCGCAGCGGCTGAACTCGGATCCTTCGCCGGGTCGGCGGGGTCCGAAGCCTCGACGGCGCGTTCAGGAGGCAGCAGCTGCAGCGCCAGCTGGCGGAAGTGCCACAGCGACAGCGTCGTGTGGTTCAACACGTTCACGTCGGCGCCCGAGAGGATCAACTCCTCCACGGGCCGCACCACCGGCGACGGCGGCGGCGGCGGCGGCACGGGCTCGGAAGGCATCGCTGTCTTTCCTTCGTTGCCTTTGTTGCGCTTTGCTCTCTCTTTTCATGGATTCATGGAACTCTGTCATAACTGATAGTACCGGTATGGATACCGAAGTGGAAGTTGAAATCTCGGCTACCGGCAGTATACCGGTTTCGTTTGATGTGCCTTCGAAATTAGTATTTCATTTCATGACGTCAAAATTACAAATATAAGAGGGTTTGATCTTCAAGATGACACCTTCGAAGAACCCTGGCGATCGGACTCCAAGTGCCACAACAAGCCAAACAGCCGCCATCATTAAACGCTTCGTGTTTCTCCATTTGTTTTTGGTGGCTGGCATGAGACCTGCCGCCACGTTGCATCCTTGCTCGAAGCTCAACAGGAGTCCGCGTCATGTTGCTCGTGGCCTTTTCCGGCGCTTTAAAACCGTATCAGTGGAATTGCTGCCAGTACATACATACCGGTATATACCTCCATGTGGGAGCTGTTCGTATCAACTTAACGACCACGTTTTGCAATCACATCCGTTAATTCTCCCCAATTAACACGCGGTCCGGCCCACCATCACCGAGAAAGATCGACCACGAGGCACCGGCAAAATGGGGAAGGTACAGCAGCTCCTTGTTCTGGCACCTCTTCCGCCCGCCCCATGGCCTCCACGACGCCGTGCCACCGCTCGGCAGATAGTCCTAACGCTTGTGCTGCTGGTGTGCTGGTGCATACGCCGCTAACAGGGCAAGAAGAAGCAGGCGAGTCACGGGAAGAAGGGGCACAAGCGGCACGCGGCCAAACAGAACGGGAATGCCGCTCCCCCAGCGAGCGACGCGGTTCCACAGGCAAACGGCCAAGCTTCTAACGGGCCTGAGGCAGGAAGAAGCGCGAAAGCGCTGGCCAACGGCGCGGCGAAGCGGCTGGATCGGAGCAAACAGCGCGCGATCGTGAAGCGCCTGGTGACCCAGGCGGACCAGCAAGGGCTGCAGGTGGGCGACAAGCGCTTCGTGCTGTCGGCCAAGTGGTGGGAGCGCTGGTGCCAGTTCGTGGGCTTTGAGGAGGGCGATGCGGAGGCGCCAGAGGTGGCTGGGGCTCGCGCGCTGGGCGGGAACCCGGCGCCGAGCCGCATCAACAACCTCCCGCTGCTGCATGTGGGCGACGAGACGCCGCTGGACGACCTCATGGGCGGCCCGCTGCGTCCACAGCTCAAGGAGAACTACCACTACGTGTTGCTGCCGCAAGAGGTCTGGGACGCGCTGCTGATCTGGTACGGCGGAGGCCCCACGATCGCGCGTTTCGTCGTGCAAGTGGGCGATCCGACGCTCGGCAATGCCTTCAACCGCGTCCAGGTCTATCCGGTACGTGCGCCATTACTGTCAGGCATCGTGGCGTCTCTTGGGTGAGATGTCGTGGCCTCTGCTGCGTTTCTTAAGGTGTGGTTGCTCGTGGTGTAGGAACAAACTGAGCAGGACGAGGAACCCGAGGTCACGACCGTCGTCAAGGATGCCAAGTCGTCGCAGAAGGGGGTAGAAGCGGCTGGAATGAATGGAACGAAGGCGCCGGCTTCCCCAAAAGCGACAGGCACCAAGCTGGCTGTGCAGCGCAAGCCCAGCACGGCGTCCAGCTCGATCCCGAAGCTCTGCGGAGCCTGCCGCAAGACCACGGGCTCCCTGAAGCGATGCGGCAATTGCCAGCTCATCTGGTACTGCGGCACGGCGTGCCAGATGTCCCACTGGAAGTACCACAAACTGGTGTGTCGCTCGAAGCTGTCGGCCGAGGAGAAGGAGGAGGAGATCATGCAGGGCTTGGCCGGAGAGCGGCGGGGCAAGATGGGGCTGCGGAACCTGGGCAACACGTGCTTCATGAACTCGGCGATCCAGTGTCTGAGCCATCTGGAGTTGCTGACGCACTACTTCCTGAGCAACGACTACAAGAAGGATCTGAACCGCGACAACCCGCTGGGCACCGGCGGCAATCTGGCGGAGGAGTACGACGCCTTGCTGAAGGAGTTGTGGTTCGGCACGACCCCCAGTACCTCGCCCGCCAGCTTGAAGCGCGCCATCAGCCGCTTCCAGCCGCAGTTCTCAGGCTTCCAGCAGCACGACGCGCAGGAGCTGCTCGCGTACATCATCGACGGCCTGCACGAAGACCTGAACCGCGTCAAGCACAAGCCGTACACCGAGGTGAAGGAGTCCGACGGGTCACAGGAGGACGCCGTCGTGGCTCGAGAGGCGTGGGAGCGCCACTTGCTCCGCAACGACAGCATCTTCGTGGACCACGTGCAGGGCCAGTTCAAGTCCACGGTCGTGTGTCCTGTGTGCGGCAAGGTCTCCATCACGTTCGACCCGTTCAACTGCATCCAGCTGGAGCTGCCGCAGCAGCTGAACCGCCAAATGGAGGTCATCTTCGTGCCGAGTGAGTCAGGCGAGGCCATGACTCGGTACCTGGTCGAAGTACCCAAGAAAGGCAGCATGCTGCTATTGAAGCGCGCACTGAGCAAGCTCTGCGGCGTGGCGCCCAGCGACCTGCTGGCCGCAGACATCTACCAGTCGATGACGTACCGCATCATCGGGTACGTGGCGGCTGTCGTCCTTTGCTGTAGGCGGTTGTTTGTTCTGAGAGCTTGTTGGACATGACACGACAGGGATGCGGAGCGACTGGTCCGACTGCGAGACGAGGACCGGATCCTCATGTTCCAAGTGAACAACATGCCGACGACTGAGCCCGTGCAGTACGGCTTCCTCTACCACCGAGTCGACTCCTCGTTGACGGGCGACCCGCTGCTGTTTACCTTCAACGCCTCCACGACCTGCGCAGAGTACGTCATAGTAGAAGGCTTCGACAGCTTGGGCTCCGACGTGATAGACTGACTGACCGCTTGTGCTCGTTGCCGCAGACTGCTGGAGAAGTGGAGCGATCTGGTGAGCACGCACGTGTCGCAAATGTCGAAGGCCAAGATCCCTAGCAACGTCTTGGCTCGATGCGTGTACCTGACGGATCGCGACGGCGCCTACCTGCGCAACGAGCCCGTGCCTCTCAGCGCCGACACGAAGTTCGTGGACTTTGCCACGCTGGAGGGCGAGGACGAGGCGGACGAGCTGGTGTTCGTGTCGGTGGCCTGGTCGTCCGAGATGCTGGCTTCCTCGGCCTCGCCTCGCCCCGACATCGAACGGATCGTCAACCACGACAGCGCGGCCTCGAAAGCGGGTGGAGGAGCGCGTGGCAGCGACGGCATCTCGCTGGACGACTGCTTCCGCAACTTCGTGAAGCCGGAGACGCTGGACCAGGCCAATCTGTGGTACTGCGCCAAGTGCAAGGAGCACCGCCAGGCCCGCAAGACCATGGAGATGTGGCGTCTGCCAGACGTGCTGGTGCTGTCGCTCAAGCGGTTCGAGTACCGCAACGAGATCCTGCGCGACAAGCTGGACATGTTTGTGGACTTCCCGCTGACGGGGCTGGACATGGCGCCCTACTGTCTCGAGCAGGAGCGCGACGAAGGCCACCAGAGCTACGACCTCTTCGCCGTGAGCAACCACTACGGCAGTATGGGCTTCGGCCACTACACTGCCTTCGCCAAGAGCTGGCAGGACGGGGAGGGCGAGATGTACCCGGGCTGGTACTCCTTCGACGACAGCCACGTGACGCCGGTCATGCCCAGCCAGGTGAAGACCAACGCGGCCTACATCCTGTTCTACAAGCGGAAGAACCTGTCAAGCGGCTCCAGCAAACTGTGAAGACCGAGGTGGAGCTATGTAGGGCATGTAGGGCATGTAGGGCGACGGATGACGTGTGGACCAGATGTAGACAGCCTAATTAGAGTGGAGGGAACCGAAAATACTATTTTTTTCTGGAAAAAAGGTCCCGAACCCCATATTTTGGGCCATTTCCTATCCTATTTGCTCTCCAACTGTCGTGCATTGATAATACAGCATCGGATCATATCAGAAACGTCGAAAATGGAGAGCGCAGCTCCCGCCGCGTCCGCTGCCGCGCCGCCCGCGCGCGAGAGCAGCATTTCGTTCTGCGACGAGCCGTGGACGGCGGAGGCGGCGCGTCTGCTGCTGGAGCTGGACGAGGGCGCCGTGGGCTTCCACGGAGACCAGGAGTGGCAGTGGCGGGACTCGACGTACACGCGGTTCGCAAGCGAGTGTCGCGCGCGGCGGTGGCCTGTCAACTCGCGCGCGGCCTGCGTGTTCATGCTGCACGCGCTGCGGTTGGGCGCCATCGGCATGAAGCTCAGTAGCGGCTCGCACAGCGCCGACGGCTTCGCGCAGTGGTCGCTGGCCGAGATGCACGAGATGGGAGCGCTCATGCGCCGCGTGGCGGACGGCCCGGCCGTCTCCGTGAGCTGGGCTCTGCAGCTTGAGCGCTTCCTGGAGCGCATGCGCACCAAGGACGTGTCCTACCGCTTGTCGGGCCGCACCGTCGATCACTTCACCCAGCGCGCGAGCGGGTTCCTTCCCGCCAAGCTTCTGCCGAAAGCGAGAACGTCGCCGACGAAACTGGTCACTGGGGAGGTAGATCCGCGGCCGAGCACCGAGTCAACGAGAGCGGAGGCGGCGAAGACACCAGAGGCGACTGCGAAGAAGCTTAAGACGGATGCGACGCCGTCAGCGGAACCGCTCGAGTCGGCAATGCACGAGGAGGCGACACGGGGGGCGGGGAGCAGCAGAGCGCAGCAGGAGGCTGGAGATGGCGTCGTGGACACAGGTCTACAAGTAGAGGAGCCCGAGGGTGGCGAAGTAGAGGAGGAGCACGCGGCGACTCGCCCTGCAAAGAACGTTAGAAGGCCGAGAGAGACGGCAGCGAAGGATCGGGAGGACCACAAGACGCCCACGTCCGACTCGCCAAGGAGACAGCAGCAACTGACCGCCACTAGCAGTCGACGCGCCGCCACAAGCACTCGAGCCAGGACTCCCCACCGCCAACACCGCCAACACCGCTCTAGACCGGCCGACTGGCCGACGAAACCCTGGGGCGAGTTCGTGGTGGAGCTGCTACTGGCCGAGAAGACCGCGCGCAACGAGGACGAGGCGGACTACGTGCGCTTCCTGCGGAACCTCTACGAGCTCTAAGCGGTCGCTCTCTAGCCGATAGTCGGCCCATGTACCAATCAACCACCCAACGTCGACACTTACCATACATTCATTAGCCCCCCTCCACCAATAAGCGCCGAGCGGAGTCTACTATCACAGCGCGACTTCGCCCAGACTGTCCTTACGCGACTTGCTACTGCCTGGTCGTCGGCTGTTGCCCGTCCGGTGGTTGCCTCTCGCTGCTGCCGTCTTGCTCCGAGTGGCAGATCCGCTCTTGCTGCTGGAACTGGAGCTCTCGGGTTCCGCCGCTCTTCGAGAACTGGAGCCGGAGCTGGTCAGGTTTCTGGAACTGCCCGAGTTCTTCTCGGCGCGACGCCGTGCCTGCGCGCGCTTCCGCTTCTTCTCCTCGTCCGTCATCTCGTATTTGTAGAATTGCTTCTCCGCCGATGGCAGTTCGCTGGCAGGCGGAGAGCCCGGCGACTTGCGACCCGCTGCCATGCGGTTCTTGGCCAGCACCAGCGCGCTCACAGCCTTGAGACGGCCGGTGGTGGCGGCCGTAGCGGCCACGGACGCCGCACTCGTGGCCTTCTCCTTGCCCACCGACGCGGCCGACGTGGCCGCCTGGAAGGCCGTCGAGCCCTTCATCTTCTCGCGCCCGAGCGCGGCGGCCACGGTGGCGCTCTGGAAGGCCGTGGAGCTCTTCATCTTCTCGCGCCCCACGGCCGCCGCGCCCGAGGCCACCTGCAGCGCCTGCGAGCCCTTCTCCTTGCCCAGCTCGGCCGCCGCCGCGCCCGCGAAGTACAGCGTGTTGCCGGCGCGGTTGGCCATGCTCTTCAGGTTGTTCATATCCATCATGGGCCGGAGCACAGGTTGCTGCGGTCGGGAGAAAGTGTCCTGTTGTGGGTCTCGCCGCGTTTTCGCTTATGACGTTGCTTCCTGGTTTCTTTTTGCAGTGGCTTTTTGCAGTGGCTTTTTGCAGCGACTTTTTTGCATTCTGGGATTTTTCGTTCGTCGTCATGGCGCAACTGTGAACATTCACTCTCGCGAAAAGAATGGCCGACGGGTTCAAAAGAGAAGAACAGATGCCGGGTCCATCTTTCGGAAACATATCTCATCAACCCACCCACCCGTTTCTTCTTCGCTTGCTCTGGATTCGCTCAATTTGAAGCGGGCCGGGTGGGTTTGACGGGTTCGGTAAAATCCTGGCGGGTGCGCGAGAGAGCGCCAGCCGCAGACTGTCGGCAGGCGATTTCGATACAGCTCGTGCATCCGGTTTGTGGCCGTCAAGTCGCCAGGTGTCGCGGCTTCTACCGGCCCCAGCGACGACATCACCTCCCGTATCCGGATACCGGCGATCACGGCCTTGCTGTATGGAAGTTGACCTGACTATTGCGCTGCTGGCGCCATATGCAACCGCTCTGCTGGTCCCGCGAATGGAGGTGGAGGATCGCTGGCGATACTACTCGACAGTCGATCTTGGCTTCTTGAAGCTGCTGGATGGTTCGCTCTGAGCGAATCGTTTGCGTTCATTGCTGATTTGCAAATGGCTCTCACTGCACGCACGTTAGTCGAGTTTTGGTGCGGTTGAGAAGTTGGATACAGAACACCAGAGCTGCAATTATAGTCCACGGTTTTGGTGCATGCATCCTGCTTTGGTGCTGTACTTCTTGTGCCGTAGATGCTGCTGCCCCTCGAAGCAGCACCCCGCTCTCTTCCTCGCCGAGCTGGCTGCTGGCGCACTATAGCCATATAATATATGGCTATTGTTCAGCATATTATGTGCTGAACAACACCGTAGCAGAGCAAGGAGCACTCACGCGAGGTCGCCGCGCAAGGCCGCAAGCGCTTCAACACTCTCCTATAAGAGCGTCATCTGGTGCTCTTATACTGCATTGTCCATTCTATCCCACTTGAAGAACGGAAGCCGTCCGCTGATCGCCCTATCCGCAGTGGACGTGTCCGCCGCCTCGTCCCCCACACTTCGCACGTCAAACGCCAACACGCCGTCGAGCGCGACGAGCGGCGCACATACCGCAGCCAGCATGAGCACCGGAGCGCGGAGATTCGTGGAGCAGAGCATGGTGACGTCGCTGGTGCCGCTGCTGAAGCGCAATCTGGCTCGCCAGCCTCCCCCTCGGCACGACGCGCCCTTCGTCGTGAGTGCCCCCTCCTCCTTCGTTAACCCACACGAATGTGTGATTGCTTCCTTTAAGTTAACCCCCGGACAATGACTAAATGCGGATGCGGATCTTGTGTGCGGATAAATCATAGCGCGCGAGCGTGGCGGCCGTGTTCCGATGGAAGGAGAAGCAGCAGCGCACGCTGGAGCTGCTGTTCGTGCGGCGCAGCGTGAACGAGAAGGACACGTGGAGCGGCCAGGTGGCGTTCCCCGGCGGCCGTCGCCAGAAGAAGACGCGCATGGACCTGACTCTGGACGACGTCTCGGAGGAGTGGTCGGACTGGGAGTCGCTCCGCGAGACGGCGCAGCGCGAGACGATGGAGGAGGTGGGGCTGGATCTCACCACCGCGTACGTCGCTCTGTCTGGATGCGGCAGGTATGGATGGATGCGGTTGACAAACTGACCAAATGTGGGTTATCATGTTGGCATGCAGACACGTGCATTGGCTCGGCAACCTGCCGCTAATCCAGACGCATATCCGCTCTCTAAATGTCAGCACGCAAGGTACTCCCTTGTCCCTTGACTTGTGGCATCTAGCTCTCATTGCTGGCTAGCGGAACGTGATGCTACATGCCCTTAACGCTGCTCTTATTTGGTTGCGCAGTCTTCTTCATTGACGTGGCGGCGGAGGAACACGACTACGAGCCGAAACTGCAGGCGGCGGAGATCTCGGACGTGTTCTGGGTGGATGTGCAGGAGTTCTTCAACACGCGACGCTACCAGGAGCTGCCATACCCGCTGGAACAGAGCATCTTGGGTCTGACGATGAGTCCGCGGCTGCTGGCGATGGCGAAGAAGATGCTGGGCGACATGTACTTCGACAGTATCTACCTGCCGCGACCGGGCCATCCGCTTCCGGACGACGAGCGCCTGCCGCGACGCGATGCCCAGGACTTCGTGCTGTGGGGCCTCACGCTTCGCGCGGTGGTCGAGATCTTCATGGTCGGAGGTGCGCCGTTGCCCATGCGTCCGGACGCACAGCGCTTCGACTCGAAGCTGCTCGGGAACATGCTGCTCTACTGCTATCGCTACCCGGACAAGGCTGTCGCGGGGGCGGCCACGCTCTCCGCCGTCTTCCTGGTGTCGGTGCTCTACAGCAGCCTCTAGCTGCAGGAAGGGCGGGGCGTTCACGTCGACAGGATTGATGGCTGCATGATGGCTGCATAATGGAAGGGTGCTCGTCAATTGTGGGCTTATCATTCGTCAGATGCTCGCTACATGTATGGTGAGCGCCGCTGTCTACCTAAACCCCAGTTAAAGAGAGTCGACCAGCAAATCGCCAAATGGCTCCCTTCGTCCATGTCACTCTCTCGAGGTTTCGTTCTCCACCGCGTTTCCACCGCCACTTTGCTCTATTTTCGACCATGTCACTCTCTCGAGGCTAATAATACACTCTGATTTCTCCCAGCTTCACTTCGCAAGCAGAAGTGAGCTCCCCCCGCGGCAACCCAAGCAGCCGCGCAAATGGAGGCGTCTCCCTCTCTGCGCGTCGAGGGCGGCGCCGTCTCCTCCGCAGCCACAGCTGGGTCATCTCTCCCGCCGCCCGCGCCGTCGGAGTCTGCGTCCGAGCGCCACCGCCGCAAGCGCTCGGCCTCCGTCACGCAAGCGGTCGGCGAGAAGCTGTTGATGCAGTTGATTCCGATCCGCTGGGACGGCTCAGCGCGTCGCAAAGGCGAGTGGCTGCCGCGGTGGGAGGACGCGTATCTAGCGTTGGACGGCGTCACGCTCCGCGTCTTCGAGTCGCGCACGCGGTTCCTGGAGGCATCGGCTTCGCCGCTTACGACCGACCGCAACAGCTCGACGACGAAGCACTGCTACACGGTGACAAGCGCGGAGAAGGAGAGCGCGGGCCGCGTGCACGGCTTCCGCGTGGCCACTAAGGAGCGCTCCAAGCCGCTGCACCTCGCGGCGGACAGCGAGCTGGAGCGTGTGCTGTGGCTGCATCTCCTGACCGCGGCCGTGGAGCAGCTCAAGGACGTGTTGCCCAAGGCGCAGCGTCGTCTCGCGGCTTCAGGTGCGAGTGTTGCAACGCCAGTACAACACCAGAAGGCCGTGACGCCTCGAGGGCCTCGAACGCAGACGCTGACGCTGCTCGGGACGCCCGTGAACGTCCAACTGGCCGTGTTCTACGAGGCCTGGGGCTGCATCCAAGCTCGCAAGGGCAACTTCGCCTTGCTGATGCCCAGTCTGCATCCCAACATCGCACTCACTTCGAATTACCCGCCTAGTGTGCCGGTCGCCGGCGACTTCCACGGCCTCGCAGGCGTCTTGGCCTTCTTCGCCAAGATGCACGGCGACATGGACATCTCGCACTTCTGTGTGCAGCATGTGGCTCGAAGCGGCGACTTGGCCGTGGTTTCCGGTCGAGAGACCGTTCGCAGTGCTCGCAGTGGCCGTCGCTTCCGTCATCTGTGGAAGCACGAGCTGCGCTTCGAAGCCGATGGCCGCATCAGTCACATCAACATCTTAGCGGACAAGACGGCGGCTGCGGTGGCGTTCGCTGGCGGTGGCGGGAATGGCACAGACGGAGAGCTGAGCGGGACGACGCTGGCGAAGCTGCCAAGGGAACGCGAGCCGCTGTCCAGTACCTGTCCGCCTGGAGAACTCCGTGTGGTTTGCATCTCCGCTGAGAGTCTACGACGTCGACGACCGGCAGCAGCAGCGGCTGCTGGCGGAAGCGGTGGCTTCAAGGTATTAGTCGGCCTCACGGACTTCCCGCATGCCACAACAGACGCCGCCGGTCTCGGCAGCTCGTGGAAGTCGTACGCGACTCGGACAGTGAAAGGCAGTGGCGGGAAAGGTCCGTTCTGGGCTGAAACGCTGCGGCTCGAGTTCTCCGGAGCCGTCCCCGGCTCGACTACCAGTCTGTTCGTCGACGTGTGGAGTCTCGGCGTCATGGGGGACGAACTCGTGGGCTGTGCCAAGCTGAACTTGGCGGCGCATCTGGGGTCGTCGACTGGCTCGGAGGAGCAGATCGCGTCGGCTGCCGTGCCCAAGTGGTACGAGTTGTATCGGATCGAGCACTTCGCAAGCGGGAGCGGCGATGGCGAGAGCTGCGGACGACTGCAGCTCAGCATCAGCTTCGTGCCGTACAGTGACGAGGAGACGTCACGAAGCGAGGACTCGGAGGACCAGCAGAGTGACGACGAGACTGGGGATTCGCCAATACGGAGCAGTCGTACACCACGACACCGCAAGAGTTTCGATCGACTGCAGGCGCTTCACGAGGAGACCGGGGAGCGTCAGCGGCTTTCGGAGCGCCAGTCATTGGCTGGAGATGACGCGCTTGGTGGTTTCGAGATGGTGGAGACTGCAGAAGCCGCCGACGGACCCGAAGCAGCGGAAGACGAGGAGATGTACACGTTCACGGTGGCGTCCACCAAGTTCCGCGTGTATCGAAGGTACCAACTCATCCGCGCCATCGGCCACGGCGCTTACGGCGTCGTGATCGCGGCCAGCGACCAGTTGACAGGCAATTCCGTGGCCATCAAGAACGTGCCGCGCACCTTCGACGACCTCGTGGACGCCAAGCGGATCGTGCGGGAGATCCGCCTCATGCGCCATCTCCATCATCCGCACGTGGTCTCAGTGCTGGATGTGATGCGGCCGCCGTCACTCGCTCGCTTTGAGGACACGTACATCGTCACGGACCTCATGGAGACCGATCTGCACCGCGTCATCAACTCGCCCGAGCCGCTGTCGAGCGACCACGTGGCCTTCGTCACCTACCAGTTGCTCTGCGCCTTGCGCTACGTGCACTCGGCCCACATCATCCATCGAGACGTGAAGCCGTCCAACGTGCTGATCAACCGCGACTGCCTCGTCAAGCTCTGCGACTTTGGCTTGGCGCGAGGCGTCGAGCTTCGACCGGTCACTCCGAGTAGCAGCGACGGCACCAGCGGCACGCCAGGCAGTCAGGATGGCGACGCGCAGCTGGACGAGGCGCTGACGGAGTACGTGGTGACCCGCTGGTACCGCGCGCCGGAGCTGCTGCTGGCCAGTCGCTACTCCACCGCCATCGACCTCTGGGCCGTCGGCTGCATCCTGGTGGAGATGTTCACGCGCAAGGCGCTGTTCCCGGGCCACGACCACGTGCATCAGCTGCATCTGATCCTGCAGTTGGTCGGCAGTCCGTCGCCTGAAGACATGGGCTTCGTCACGAACCTCAAGGCGAAGCGCTGGATGGCGCGGCAAGCGCAGCACGAAGCCAAGTCGCTCAGTAGCGTGTGTCCGTCGGCGCCTCCCGAGGCGCTGGACCTCATGACTCGACTGCTGCAGTTCGACCCGCGGAAGAGGATCTCGGTGGACGACGCCATTGCACATCCGTTCCTGGCGCCGTATCGAGACGACGGCATCGAGATGGGCTCGGAGCGGCTGGCGGAGACCGCCTTCGACTTCTCCTTCGAGCGCGAGAACAAGAGCAAGCTGGATAAGGACACGCTGCGTCGCCTCATCTTCGAAGACGTGTGTCACTTCCATCCGGAGGCTCGTGTGGAGCTGGAGCAGTTCTCGCAGGAGCAGAAGCGGCGACGGCGCGCGGAGGAGCAGCAGCGGAAGGAGGAGGAGAAGCATGCGGCGGCAGCAGGAGCCCGAGGCGCAGGCTGGGGAGTGAGCGTCTAGATGGCCAACGAAAAAGTATCTTGGCACTCGATGTCACTACCTCGAAAGAGTGTCTCGGCGGCTCTTACTGCGTGGGGAAGTTGAAGTTGCGGCTACCACTGCTCTTCAGCACAACTAGACAATTAAAGAGCAGTACTAATTGTCGCCGATCCTCATGGAGCACACGGTGATAGACATGCATGCTTGGCCCCCGCGATGACGCGAAAGACCGTTGCAGCGTCCGATAGTGTATCCAAGTGCCTGGTGACGCCCTCGTGCCCTCGTGCCCTCGTAATCGCGTTCGTTGCGGGAGCCAAAGCCACACGCCTCCTCCCGTTGAAAGTTCGGCCACAGCAGCTTGCTGCCTCGACAGTGCGTCAGAGCACGTGCGTCGACGCAGTACGATATCGCATGCTGCTTGCTAGAGCCCGCTGGAATGCTACAACCCAACGGACGCCGGCATTACCTACGCTGCTGTGACGGAGGTCAAGGCCAAACATCGAAAGGACTCATACAGAAGGAGATAGCCGCCGATCCTGCGGTCGTCGTAGAAGCCTGGTAAATTACCAGTCGGTGGACGGCATCCGCTCCACCCGCTCATGGTCCACTGCGGCTAGGTGACGATTGACGTTGAGGGATAGGGGTAGACCAACGTGGTGGGGTATGGGGGTAAAAGGGGTGCGCTTGAAGTGGTGCTTTTCGTCATTGCATCTTCAAGAGTACCGTGAAACGTCAAGTAAGTACGTGCTCGGGTTCCCAATATCTGAAAAAATGCTCGCTGAAGAGTGCGACGTGGGTGTGAGATTTCCAGGGAAATGCCTTCGCGTATCCCATTCAGCACGGATGCCGCCGTTAGATCATCCTATGTTCCTTCTAAATCTTGCTGTTCTTCGAGTCGCCTCGACAATCAATCTGCCCGCCTTGAATTGAAATTCTGGTCGAAGCTGTTGGAACACAACAGCACCAGCACTGAGTTCTGACGCCTCGCCAAATTGTCGATGGCATGGCATTCTGTCGTGACCGCATCGTCACGCGGTGATAAGGGCATTCGCATGCGGTGCGGAGGCACACACTTCTGTATCAGGAGTCCTGGGCAGAAGCAACCCGAGATCAGGCTGGTGGATTTTCCACAAGGTCACCAACCTGGTATTTTATTTCGAGCAAGGCCGCTCTTTTACGAGATAATTTCCTCTTTGGGTCTACCCTGCAACTCAAGCATCAGTCACGCCATTCAGGACAACAGGCGGTCAATCGCTATTGGGAGCAAATCACTCAACGCCACGATGCCAAGAGCAACACTTTGTAGTGGAAGTTTCGACCTTAATACGAAACCATGGACAGGTTCATCGCTCTGCAAACCACGATCAGTTCACGCCTGTTGTCGCTACCTTGTATCGGACACTGCTGAGTTTATAAATATAAACCCAGCGCTGTCCGATACAAGGTGATATTATCCTTCCTCAATTAAAATATTTTGCTGCGTCTCATACTGGAATCGCTGCGACGTCGCCACCCTATACTGGTCCACACTAGACGGGGCACGACACTCATCGCTCATCAAATCGTCGCCAGTCACAACCCATTCCTGCCCAGAACCAAGCTCAGGCATCTGAGTTCACCTCCCGATGTCTTCGAGTGGGTGACTAAATAACTGGTCAAAGGATTTGATGCCTCACTCCGCCAGTTTATGCGGGTGGTCGATCGTTGGCTCGCCTTCCACCGATCGCACAGCCACCGCCGCCCCGAAGAGTCAGCGCACCGAGTGCAGACGTGTAACACCGCGCGGGAAAGAACATCCAGGAGGACGGGAGAAGCAGGCCCACGGTGCTCCAGCTCCCCTGTATCCCTGGCAAACTGCATGGACTAGCACACCCTGGGTGATGGCTCAAGATTCATCCAGAAAGGAATGATGCAGCAGCCGCAAAGCTTGGGGAGATACGAAGTGCATGATTGGGATTCCTGCGCTTTCCTCCTTTCCAATCCTCTACAGGCAATCAATCCGCCATGCTTCCGGGCAAATCTGGGTCGCGCGGGAGGCAGTAAACTTTGTAAAAGCCGCAGCGGGCGTCGCTTTCTTTCCATGTCAAAATATTTTGCCTCCGAAGTTCGGATGCGACGTATTTTTCGACTCAGAATCTGGCTCGTCCTTCCGCTTCCACTCGTCAATCCCGGCTTTTTTTTTTCTTCTGTTTGTCGCTTGCGCTTGGTCCGATACCGGATGCTTTGTGCCCGCAACCCTACTTGCAAAAGATAGCTGCCCGACCCGCAACCCATAATAGACCAATCACAACCCCTCTGTAGTGGACGGCCCTACCCCGCTCCACGATGTTTTGCCAGAGAACCAGAGTCAAAGGGGTGCAGGTGGATGGATGCGTCGCGGCCCACTCTCTGTTCCGGTCTCTTACGCTTCGGTACCGTATCGGCGCACCTGCGTCTGTCTCCGCTGCGTGCTCCAGCGCCGGAGAGGAATCTGGCCTCTCGGCTTCTCCTCCCCCGCCGGTCTTTCAGTTCCTCACTCCTCCAATTGCCCCGGGCGCTGGCACTCGCAGTCTCTCCCGTCCGCTTGCGCTACTGCCGTCGTGTCCATCCGAGGTAGATCGCGTTCGCGCTTGTTGCATTGCAGTGTGTTATCGAGTGTGCATGTTGTTGTTATCCTCCGCGCGATTGCACTGGGTTGGCAAATCGTTGAACTGCTGGTCGCGCGGACGGGGGCGATTTCTGCGCTTGTGTCTGTTTTCTCGGCAGCGAAAAGTATCTTGCTAACCTGCTGCGGTTGTGCTATCGGCCTCGTTCTTTTGCGATGTTGTTATCCGCTCTTTAGACCCTGCGCAACGAGGGTTCGTGTTTTGCGTGAAGTTTTGCAAACCCACTTTTGCATTTCGAGCGTCCAGATCGGCCGCGACTTCCTCATATTCCTCGCCGCGTCTCCGGATCCAGTCGCCGCCATCGGATATGAGCTGCTCGGCCCCTTGCTGGGGAGATGCCGCCCGCACGGCGCAGCTCAAGACGGGGCTGCGCTGCAGTCAGGACCAGAGGGACGGCGCGTCTCCGGAGCTGGCGCTCGCTGCTTTCCCCGCCCCGGAGCTCAGCTTCCAGCGGACGAAGGAGCTGGACGCGTCTTCGGGCGGCTGCACCAGCTGCACGAGCAGCGGCGACGTCTGGGACGACGACGACGTGTCCACCGTCGGCTCCAGCAGCAGCGACGACGTCGGGTTCTCCTCGGACGGCTGGACGGCGCGGGAGACGAAGACGGCGCCGCCGCTGCCGCCCAAGCGCTCGGCCAAGAAGGCTGCGGACGTGTCGAGGGCGAAGACTCAAGCCGCGACGTTCAGCTCGCGGCGGGTGCTGCCGATGGTGCGGCCGCTGGAGCTGGCGCCGCCGCTCGAGTACGATCTGCGGAGCACCAACGGCCTCATGAAGTGCGTGGGTGCGTTGGCGCCGCTGCCCACTCCGGAGCAGCTGAGTGCGAAGCATCTGGCCATCAACGAGCTGCAGCGCGTGGTGGACGTGTGGCTGCGCCGCACGCTGGATGACCTGGAGCGGGAGAGCGACGACAAGTCCGAAGCCAACGCGACCACCACGGCCACGCTGCTGCTTGGAGGCAGTTGGCACTTGAAAGTGGGACTGGCCGAGTCGGATCTGGACGTGGTGGCGCTCATGCCGCATGCCGTGACGGCCGACCACTTCTTCAGCTCCTTGTGCGAGCACTTGGCTCGCGAAGCCACCGTGTCCAAGCTCGTGGCACGTCGGAAAGCTGCGGTGCCCGTGCTGTCGTTCCAGCTCAGCGGCGTCCGTGTAGATCTGCTCTTCGCGCGGTATGCGCAGGCACGGGAGGTGCCCAAACACCTGCCGTTCCTCCCCGGAGGCGACCTGCAAGTGCTGCGTGGCATGGACGTGGCCTCGGTGCGCTCGCTGTCCGTCCCGCGCGTGGCCTCGCTCATCCTGGAGCTCGTGCCGAACGCCAACGTGTTCCGCTCGTGTCTGCGGGTCGTGCGGCTCTGGGCTCAGCGTCGCGGCCTGTACTCGAACAAGGCTGGGTATCTGGGCGGCATCTCGTGGGCGCTGTTGGTGTGTTTCGTGTGTCAGATGTTCCCTCGCGCCACGGTGGCATCGCTCGTGCATCGCTTCTTCTCGGTGCTGGCGTCGTGGCGTTGGCCCACGCCCATTCTGGTGGCGCAGCCCTCGGCGAACGTCGAGGCTGCTGGCTCGTCGTGTGCGCAGTGGGACCCGCGACACAACCACCACGACCGTGCACACCTCATGCCGATCATTACGCCGGGCTTCCCGGCTGTGAACACAGCGGTGAACGTGAACTTGTCGACGCTGCGGGTGCTCCGCGAGGAGTTCGCGCGTGGCCAGCGCATCATGGACGACTTGCGATGTCGCGGACTGAGCAGTCCGTCGTCCTGGAACCAGCTCTTCACCCCCACGGAGGTGCTCGTGCGCTACGACCACCATCTGGTCGTCGAACTGCGGGCGCCTACCGAGGAAGCGCTGGCGGAATGGTCCAGTTTCGTGGCCAGTCGGACGCGGAAGCTGGTCGAGACTCTGCAGCACACGCCATCGGTGGCTTCTCTCCAGCCTCTGCCGGAGCTCATTCGGCCGCACGAGTCGCCAGCAGCGGCAGACGCGACTGCAGACTCGGTCGTGGGCTACTACTTCATCGGCTACACTGTGCAAGCGCCGCCACTGCCGCCATCTCCCGTGCAACGGCGTGGAGGCCGGAAGAACTCGGCTCGAGCCGCTCCTGTCAGTGCTGAAAGCAGCGAAGACCTGGCGAGAAACTGCGTGGCGTCGGCGACGAGGTATTTCCTCGCGACGGAGTTGAACAACGCGACCGAGAGGAAGGCCGGCATGCAGGCCGAGATCACGTACCGGGCGTGGCACGATCTGCCCAGCGCCATTTTCCCCGGGGGACGCTGCGCCGCCGCGGGGGAGCGCGCGCGATACATCTTGAGTCAAGCGCATCACGTGAATCTCGCTCTAGGACTCGGCCGATGAAGCTGCGGGGACTTGTAG
The DNA here is from genome assembly GCA_001712635.2 of Nothophytophthora sp. Chile5. NCBI lineage: Eukaryota > Oomycota > Peronosporomycetes > Peronosporales > Peronosporaceae > Nothophytophthora > Nothophytophthora sp. Chile5. Next base: position 21,087 of record MBAC02005537.1, read on the forward strand.
ACCCCGGCAGGAAGAAATCGAGGCCGAGAGCACCACAGGAAGTAGAAGTATGAGTCTCTCTCGTCCGGCAGCCTGGAAGAAGACAGCGGAAGAGCACGGGACGGACGCGCAGGGCACGCGCGGTATTTACCAGCAACACTAGCATGAAATTTAGAGGAGGAAACCAAAAGAAAATGCAAAGGAATGAACCACTCACAGCACTTTTCGGGTCCAGGCATGTCGCGCACGAAGCTGAATGGTCGGTTGGTTGATCTGCTGGTGTCTGGCGACATGCTTCTTCTTGTCTGCGTCTTCTCTTCCGTTCAACCGCGCCCGGTCCTTCGTTCTTCGAGCAACGGGGATAAATAGCTGAGGCACATCGCGAGCTCCACGTCCTCGCACCAACCAGCTCTTTGTAAGGTTCTTCGACATGGTAGTCGGCTTCAGTCTTCGCTTTCTCCGAGGTGAGTTCACGTACACACGATGGGCCTTCGCACAGCGCTTCGCCCTTCAAATCAGCCGCATGTTCCAGTGCAAACTCCTTCCGCGGTACAGAAGCCAGACACGCCGGCCGACCAGGAGGCGCAAATGCATCAAACGTCCTCGATTCCGCGCTTCTTCGCGACGTTCACCGGGTTGTTCTCCTTCACGAACTGACTGCCGCCCTTGGCCAGTGATTCCTGCAACGCATCATCGAAGTCCAGCTCAGGGAAATCGGAGAAGTCGTTCAGCGAGTCGTCAATGCCGGAGGGGGGTTGCACCAACTTGTTCGGATTGCCCGTGGCGTCGCTTGAGCTGGAATTTGCCTTAGAAGAGGGCAGTGGCTCCGCGAAAGCCGGCGGTCGAGGTTCCGACGGAGGCATCGTCGGAATGGAAGGCGCCTTCAACGCTGCAGTTGCTCCATACGCCGAGTTTTGATCCATAGACCCGTTAGTCTGGCGGGATCCCATCTGGATAGCAGCCATCGCGCCATCATTCCCCAGTCTGCTGGACATGTAGCTCGATTCAGGGCGATTCAACTGATAACCGACTGTAGCTGCCTGCTGGCCCATCATGCCTTTCGGAGGACCCATTCTGGAGTCGCTGCCATCATTCTCTGCGACATTCTGAAAGGCCTGCTTGCTTTCCGCGGGCGGGGGACGTGAAGCTAGTGGCAGCGCACTTCCCCCAATTATGAACGAGTTCGGCGAGCTCCACCGTCCTCCTGGCAATTGGTTTTCCGCCCCTCCGTTGGCATCACTGCCGCCCCCAATCAAGTTTTCGTGAGAGGACTGCACGTTCGGCGCATGAGTCACACTGGTCGTCGCTGTCCCACTTCCCGACATTGCAGTCGATTCGTATCCACTTGTCAGTGCAGTCGATTGCGCCTGCGACATCATCCCCGACGACTGGACTTTTCGCACGATCGGGATCACAGTGGTCTGGATGAAGCGCTCAATGGAGGCTAACACGTCAAACGACCGCGGCTGGAGGTTCTTGACAGGCTCGTTGAGGATGTTCAGCACCAGAGCAATGTTGTTCTTCACAGATTGAGCTTTTATGCTGTGCACCGAGTTGGGCGGTGCATTGTGGTGCGTCAACGCCCGGTGAGCAAGGCACAGCTCTCCAGCATGCGCGGCTTTCAAGACTCGGATCTTCTCCCAGTACACTCCCGGATTCATTGCGCTCGCCACCGAGTTCACGCCATTGGTACCAACTGGAGAGCTGACGGCGTTATTACCGCCGTACTGAGGCCGCTGCTGGTGTGGATACGGCTGCTGTTGTTGTTGTTGTGGAAGTTGTAAGGCAACCCGCATGCTGTTGCGCTCTCGAGCTCGCTGCATCTCAGCTTCAACGGTGACATTCGAAGACACGTAGGGATTCACTCCTGCCGGTGATACATTGTAATACGGGGGGCGAAGTCCAGGACTTCCCATGCCGTTGGTAGCGTTTCGAAGAGCAACAAGCTGATACTCGAGCTGGTTCGCTCGTCGCTGCCACTGCGCCAGTGCGTTCCGCTGGTTCCACAGCAACTCCACCAGCATCGTTTTGTCAAAGTGCTGGACTTGGGCAGAGAACTCGAGGAGAGTTGATGCCCTCTGCTGGGACCGTTGCTGTCCTGGCTGTTGTTGCTGCTGCATATTGAACTGGACTTGCTGTTGCTGCTGAGCTTCCATCGCGTTCCGAGGAACACCTTGCCCCTGCATTGCTGAGAAACCACTCTGAAATGCACTTGGAGAGAACCCCTGGCTAATTGCAGACGTCACGGGAGGAACGGGGCCAAGTTGCTCCCCCGTCGCTCCATCCATGTCCTGGTTTGACGCGTTTTGCTGAGGTTGCTGCTGTTGTTGGCTGTTGTTGCCCTGATCATAAGCAAACGTCGGATCCTGGTTCGTCATCAGCGATTGCATAAATGACCCGTCGCCAGCCATCGCACTCATCCCTCCAGGAGATTTCTCCCCGCTGTCCGACTGCGCTTGCGCTTTTGCAAGGGCCTGAGCATACTCGAAACGCCGGGATTGAGTCGGGGTCATGAAAGGCGAATTCTGCCCTCCTTGCATCTCGCTGGATACAGCAACCGAGCGTTGGGGATTGATTTGAGTGTCCTCCGAGCTGCGAGGCCCATTGCCATCGGTCGTTGCGTTTGCTTGAGCCATCTCGAACCGCATCAACTTTTGAATCTCGTGGTCGAGCGCTGCGACATACTCGGCCTTCACGATGATAACAGCGAATAGCGACGCAGCAAAGGCAGACGTTAGAATATACAGCAAAAGGAGCAAGCACACCGAAGAAAAGGGCGAGACTGCCGTTACCCGCGTCGGTGACTTCCGGCACACATCCATCTCCACGTTGGTAGCAATCTGCCGGATCACTGCGTCGTCCTGATTCGGGTGGGTCGCCTGCAGCTGGCGGTAGCTAATCATCGCAAGCCAGACATCACACAGTCAGTCCACCATGAGTTAAATCCTTGGTCAACAGCAATTCTAGGCAACGGTAAGCAGAAGACCGGTATGCACTACTCACACTGTCTGTAGAAACGAGCGCCGGAAATCCGGGTCTCGAGAAGGCGGCAATTCCGCAGCATTCGGCTGGTTCTCGTCCATCACGGCATCGCTAGCGTCCACAGCATCTCCCTGCTTGGCATCTGATACAACAAACACCAATGAAAACGTTAGCCAGAGAGAAATCACCCTCAACCCGCGGCATCTTTCTCACCGCTCTGCTCCTGGGTGTTGGCCGCCGTCTGACGCCCACCCGGACTCGCCTTCCGCCGCTGCGCCGCCGGTTTCCGCCCCGACTCGCCGGTCGGAGTCTTCCTCGCCCGTGGGCGTGGCGTCGTCTTCCGTGCGCGAGCGCTCGCAGGCTTCTGTTGCAGTGGTGCGTCCGTCGCTGTCGACTCCTCGCCTGCCTTTCTCGCTCTCCCACCTCGTTCACTGTCGGCATCCCCGACTTCGCCAGTCGACGCTGGCAGCGCAGTCTCAGCCCCAGTGCTGGCACCCTGCGGTGGGGTGGCTGCCGCCGGTTGGGGCGACGAAAGCGGGCCGCCCTGCATCATGACGCGAGATCTTTGACTAACCCGCACGGGACGCTTGGGGGGATGCGCTTGCTCGTGAGAAGCGAACGGATGGCCAACTGGAGCCGAAGGGTCTTGCCTGTCCTCGGCGCCGATTCCACTCTTCGCGAAGGCCGGACGGTCGCACTCGCTCGGTCGTTCGCTCGTTCCTTCCTTCCTTCCGCCTTCTTGCCGCGCGCGCTTGCGATCTGACCGTTGGGTTGGGTTGTTGCCTTTGCGGACCACCCAACCAAGGGCCACAGTTTCCGCAACGACCATCACTCCCGCATCTTCCACTTTACGACCAATCACAGCTCGGGATCGTCACTTCAACCACTGCTTTCCGCCAATCCAACGCTGCTGAGACCTCCGGACGAGGGGTCGGGTTGGCTGTTGTGACTTTTCCTCGCGTGTTGTTCCCAACCAGATCAACATCAACAGAAAAGTGAGAAAAAAAGACGAAAAATAGAAAATATCTCCAGGTCACATCGTCGCCACGCCAGCATTCCACGAAGCTCCAAGCCTTCAGTGAACAGTGGAAGGCATGAGGAAGATGACGAGGTCGTGACTGGCTCGCTTCGAGCTTCCGGACTGGACGCTTGACTAAAAGCATGAATGAATGCGCGGTCGGCGCGAACGAAAGTTAATACAGTTGGTCCGCCCTGATCCACACAGAGTGGGACATCCCGCATTCTTTTCTGATTCGCAATGGCTGCCATTCCCCCGCTTTAAGGACGCAGCACTCGCTCCCAACGTGGCACAGCAGCATCTGCTGGACGCTCGAAGTGGCGGTGGGCCTTAAAGTCGTGTGGCTAAACCCGTGTGTTCTCTTCTGAGTGCAGGCCGTATCTGACCCCGTCATCAGAGAAAGCGGCAGCACCTTCTGATTCACGCGCTACAAATCGCTGTGGACGCCACGCGCCTGGCTTCGAGCTTCGCGTGCGGCACCGTCTTGGTCGTCATCTGGATACCCTTGCCGAACGTGAGCACCGACGTGTTTTCCCTCCGACTCGTCCCAGCTCCACCGCCGCCATGGGTCGATGCAGCGCTGTAGAACCGCTGCGCAAAGACTGCAAGTGAGCGGAGACTCGGAACCGCAGCGACCACGAGAGCGCGCAGTTCGTTCTCGTAGTACTCGTGGTCGCGCGCCGCCTTGGAAGGCGAGAAGAACCCGCCGGGGGACGCGTTGCCGGCAAAGTACCTCAGCTCTTCCGCGTGGATGCTCAGGATCTCCTCGAAGCGACGGCGTTGGCCTCGAGTGCACGGCAAGAGCTCCCACGCCACGTCGTTCTCCAGAAAGAGCTCGGCCTGCGCCGAGCCGTCGTCAACGATGCACCGCAC
>MBAC02005540.1:0-18431 GCA_001712635.2 Nothophytophthora sp. Chile5
CGCTGACGACGCCGGATTCGGCCACCGCGGCCACCACGGGCGGTGTGAGCGGTGTGAGCGGCAGTCTGCGGCTGACGAGCGGCGCGAGCCACGGAGGCAGCAGCGGGTCTGTGGGCGTGAGCACGGGCGTGGCGACTGGCGGCCACGGAGGCTCGATTTCTCTGTCGGTAGGCGCGGGAGACACGCTGGTCGGCGGCGACATCTCGTTGGCGGCAGGCGCCTCGTTGGCATCGACGAGCGGGACGGGAGGGTCCATCAGTCTGTCGAGTGGTCTCGGAGCGGCGAGCTCGAGCGGCTCGATTTCTCTGAGCAGCAGTATTGGCGGGTCGGCCGGGCGCTCTGGCGCGCTGAGTTTCAGCAGCGGGAGCGCGTCTGGCGGTTCTTCTGGCAACCTTGTGCTTGCGAGTGGCGCGAGTACAGGCGGCAACGGCGGGTCCGTGGTGGTGAGCGTGGGTGTGGGCAACAGTGGCGCCGGCGGCAAGGTGTCGCTAACGGCCGGCGACAGCTACGGCGTAAACGGTTTGGCCGGTGGATCGGTTGAGATAAAGAGTGGTGCTGGTGCGTCTGGTTCTGCAAGCGGAAAAGTATTCTTGCAATCAGGACTGAGCGGCATATCTGGTGCGGTGAGTGTGAGTTCTGGTGTCAGTAGTTCGGGAACCTCGGGTGCGGTGACAATTGCTTCTGGTGCGAGTACTGGCGGTTCAAGTGGTCTGGTGACGGTGGTTGGCGGAGCCGGCAGTGGAGCAGGTGGAATTGGTGGTGCTTTATTGATTGCTGGCGGGTTGACAAACGACGAATCGGGCGTTGGTGGAATGGTGTCTATATCTGGTGGCGCTGGCGGCAATGCTGTCGCCACCGCAGGTAGTGGTGGTGATGTCGAGGTGACCGGCGGATCAGGAAGTAGCGTCGGTGGAGCTTTGTCACTTGCGAGCGGCAGTGCGTCTAGTGGTACCAGCGGGTCGTTATCGCTGACCACAGGCGTGCTAAACGATGCTACTGTTGCGACTCGCGTGAGCGGTGCTATTACGCTGTCTTCTGGTACAGCCTCTTTAGGTTCCAGCGGTGCCATCTCGTTATCAACCGGACCATCTGCAGGTGGAAGTGGCGGTGCCATCACACTATCAGTGGGTAGTGGGACAGTTGGTGCTGGGGGTAACGTGAAAATTGCCGCTGGCGGTTCTTCGGCTGCCAGTACACCCAATTCAGGCGGAACGATCGACATTTCGAGCGGATCTTCTGCATCGTCAAACAGTGGACAGGTGAATATGCGTTCGTCGACCAGTGGAATGTCGGGCACAGTCATTGTGAGCTCAGGTGTGAGCAGTGCCGGAGCGTCTGGTGCGGTGACCTTTGCTTCTGGAACCAGTACTGGCGGTATGAGTGGCCTCGTGACTGTGGCCGGCGGAGACAGCAACGGAGCAAGTGGCGTTGGTGGAAGCGTATTGATAACAGGAGGTCTGACAAGCAATACTGTGGGCGTTGGTGGCAAGGTGTCTGTATTGGGCGGTATCGGTGGCAGTGCGGGTCCCGGTGGTGACGTTGAACTGACTGGCGGATCAGGAGCTACTGCTGGTGGTGCGTTGTCATTTGCGAGCGGTCGTGCGTCGAGCGGCTCGAGTGGTTCCTTGTCGCTGACCACAGGCTTGCTGAGTGATCCTGCTGCTACGACGAGTGTGAGTGGCGCTATTACGCTGTCGTCTGGCTCCGCGTCGTCGGGTTCGAGTGGCGCAGTCTCGCTTTCTACCGGTGCATCTACAGGTGGTGGTGGTGGTGCTATTACGGTATCGGTGGGTAGTGGCTCGGTTGGAGCTGGTGGGAGTATCACGCTGGTAGGTGGTGACAGTGCAGACTCAGCACCAACCGTTGGTATCGGCGGTAGCATTACCTTGTCAGCCGGTGATTCGACCTATGCAACGGGAGGTCTCCTCTCGTTCATCAGCGGAACGGGGACTGCAAAAAGCTCTGGAAAGGTTGATCTAAAGAGTGGGGATGGGGGTACCACTGGAATCAGTGGTAACGTTGGATTGGCGTCCGGTACTGCGGGCGCTGGCAGCTCTGGCTCCCTTACACTTTCGACTGGCAACGCTGTTGGCGGTGCTGGCGGCGAAATACTCGTGCAAGTCGGCTCTGGTTCTGTCGGAGCTGGTGGAGCGCTTCTGATGTCAGCTGGGGATTCAACAGCAGTTGCAGCAAACGGTGGCCAAACGACAATCTCGTCGGGAGATGGCGGCACCGGTGGTGGGGGTGGGGGTGTTTTGATCCAGGCAGGCGCTGGTGGCTCTGCGGCTGGAGGATCGATTACCTTATCGAGTGGCACTAGCACGTCCTCGGCTAGTGGTGGCATCACCATCGCCTCTGCCAGTCAATCGAGCACGAGTGGCGCCCTCTCGATAAAAACGGGAACTACGACCTCCGGAAACAGCGGGAGCATCGTGATTTCTTCAGGAGGTTCTTCTGGTGGCGCGACCGGAACAATATCCGTCTCAGTCGGTGCTAGTAATACGGGCGCTGGTGGAGGTTTGAGTCTATCTGCGGGACAAAGTACTGTCGGAGCTGGTGGGCAAGCATCTTTGGCTGCAGGTAGTGCTGGCACGGTGGGCGGCAAGGCTACCGTCTTAGGCGGCTCAGGAGGTACTGGAGATGGTGGAGCCATTGAGATCACCAGTGGAACGAGCACAAGCAGTTCCAGTGGGACAGTTCAAATCGCATCGGCTGTTGGTGGCTCTGTCGGCAGTGGAGATGTTAATTTTGGCTCTGGGTCTGCGTCGGGTCCAACGGGGGCTCTGACGTTATCAACTGGTGCTTCGACAAACGGACTGGTTGGAAGTGTCGTTTTGGCTGTTGGGTCAGGCACGGCGGGCGCTGGTGGAAGTTTGACAGCCTCCGCAGGCTCGACTTTGGCTGGGGCTGGCGGAGCTGCGACGATAAACGGGGGCTCAGGAAGTACCTCAGGCGGTGGGATCAAAATCATTGGCGGCAGTGGAGGCTCAGCAAGCGGAGGACAACTCAGTCTCACCGGTGGATTGAGCACTGCAGCGGACGGAGGAGGTGTCTCGGTTCTAAGCGGGAAAGGAGCATCCGGTTTCTCGAGTGGCGGAGTCACGATATCCTCTGATGGAGCGACGAACGCCGCAAGCGGAGCCATTACAATTGCCACGGGCGCATCCACTGGAGGAGCAGGAGGAGCGGTGGCGCTTACAGTTGGAGCTGGGAACACTGGCGACGGTGGGTCTGTCACCATTGGTGCGGGAGATACATCGTCTACTGCAGGTATTGGCGGCTCTGTTGACTTAACAGCTGGCGATTCGACTACGGGAACGGGAGGTTCCGTGTACGCGTTCGTTGGTACCGGGGGTTCGAATACTACTGACGGAGGGTTTTACGTGACGAAGACTCCACTGGCAGCAAACATGCTCAAGGTCACGAGTACGGAGCTGGCGGGAAGCAGCGCCGCAGTCTCGTTCTCGTCCACGTTGTCCACTCTGACGCTGACATCTGCGTCTCAGGTGGTGATCACCGGAACGTCGACTACAGTCACGGGCGGTATTTTTCATGTGGACTCGCACGATCTCCGTGTGTCCAAAGACGGAACGGTGGACGTCCTGTATGTGCATGCCGCTCAAAATACTGTCAGCGTACTAGGCACGCTGGAACTGAGTGCTGCCGATGCGCTCATCTCCCACACGGGGGCCAGCTCGTTGACGATTTCGTCGCCCAAGCTCATTTTGTCCGGCGGCGACGTCATCTTCGCAGGTAATGTCGCGGGCACACCGCCAACCGCGGGCGCGTGCACAGTGGGAACGTTCCGCTACGATGCGACCACTATCTACTTCTGCGCGGTCGCAGCGACCGGAACTGGAGGGCAATGGAAACAGATCACGCTGGCGGCGTACCCGTGAGAAGAACCACTCTTCATATTACATAGGCTACTGCGTATTCGACGACGGTAGTCAAATTGCACGTTTGCATTAAAAAAAAAATACATTGCATTATTACATGAAACCCTGTCTTAGAGTTCATACCGTCCGGAACAAGCATTGCTCGTGCAATCCAAGCGGCCGGGTGAACTTTGACTACACGAGGCTACCAGTGGCTTAACAAGCTGACGCTGTGGCAAGCGGCAGTGCGGATGGATGCCCCAGTTGAATACCTAGATGTTGTGGCTTCACCGACAAGTAAACTTAAGCTGTCGAAGGCAAGGGTTGTCGCGTGCTCCTGATTTGTAGCACGCCCCATTACATTCTAGTTACGGCAGAGCTGTCGTTTGGGCCATTCGTCATGGCCCTGCTTCGCTGCCAAAACGCAAACCATGCACGATCACGTCGAAAACCTGCGTTTCCACTGCTGCTTTACAAAGTCAACAAATTTACGCCACAACAAATCTACGCGCTGACTGTCGTTCGTATGACACCAATAGCAGTCTGCATCACTCCGTTCGCCGCTGAGTAGTGGAAACTACGAAAGTCCCTCGCGCTTAGCAGTCCACGTCGCTCGGCTCGCCACTGCAACTGCCCGTGTCGCCGGTCACCGTAATGTCCGAGAACGTCCATCCCGAAACCACATCTGAGTTCACGAGGATGTCATAAATGTCGTCCGCCGTGCCGGAAAGCCCCGAGATCGTGATATCCGTGATCTGCACCTTACTGGTTGCATCGCCGGTGTAACCACCCTCCGACTTGCTGTAGTCCGAGTGGATCACGATCGCGTTCTCCACGTTCGAAAGCGTGTTGTCCGTGTAGCTCGCGCCAGTCACCGTGCCGTAGAGGTCGATGATGGTCTTGATTCGGATGCCGTTAACGCTGTCGATAATCTTGTTGTTGCTGACAGTCAAGCCATCCACGATGTCCGATTCCGTCACGGAATCACCGCCGAGTGAGCCGATCGAGATGCCGTGGCCGCCGCTGCACGTGTTGCCCGAGAAGGTGGTGTCGTTGCTGGACTGCATGGCCAAGCAGTCGTCCTGGTTGTACACCGTGCAGTCGGAGATGGTCAAGCGGACGTTTCTGCTCAAGTCAAATCCATCCGTGTTCTTGGCAACGTCGTCGCCAGCACTGGAGTCCAAGGTCAGGCCACTGATGGTCGTGTCTTCACAGTCGAGGATACTGAACGTGCGATACGGCGAGTTCTTGATGTTGAAGTTCTCAATCGTCGAGGAGATAACTTCCTTCATACGGAAGAAGACGGGGCGAGTGATCGACGTGCCTTGCTCCCAGTACCAATCGCCTTGGCCATCCAAAGTGCCCGTGCCCGTGACGGTGAGGTCCGTGCCCGTGAGCAGGATAAGCGGGCCATCCCACTCCTCTTCTCCGAACGTCGTCGTCCCCTCAAATGTGATAGTGGCGCCGTCGGCAATATCGGTTAGGTCCAGCGTGACACCCTTGGGGACGGTTAGGTCGCTGACCACGATACTGCTGCACGATGACACATCTGTCCCGTCGGAGTACGTGCCAGACAGCGTGCAGGCAGCAGTCGTGGTCACATCACTGCCGGCGGAGTCGGTCGTAGCAGTGGTGGTGGATGCCGCAGTCGACGCAGCGGTTGACGTGGTGGCGGCGTCCGTGGCGTCGCTGGTTGCAGCAGACGCGGTGGCCTCGCTGGCAGCAGTTGACGTGTATTCGGTGGCCTCGCTGGCCTCGCTGGCGGCAGTTGACGTGTATTCGGTGGCCTCGCTGGCGGCAGTGGAAGTGTATTCAGTGGCCTCGCTGGCAGCAGACGACGAAGTGTAGTCCGTCGTTTCACTGGCCGCAGAGGACGACGCGTATTCACTGGTCTCACTGGCTGCAGTAGACGAAGTATAGTCCGTCGATTCGCTGGATGCAGTCGACGTGGTGTAGTCCGTGGACGCGGCAGAGTATGTTGTGGCGTCACTGGCCGAAGGCGAAGAGTACGCGCTAGTGGACGCCGCAGTGGACGACGAGTAGTCCGTCCCTTCGTCATCGGCTTCTCCGCCGATGGACGCGTCCGTGCTTTCGTCACTGGAAACAGCCACAGAGGTGGCCGTCGTGGCTGTTGTGGCGACTGGCGCCGTGGTGCTCGTTTCGCTGGAGCTCGCGGAGCTGGTGCTCACAGTGGAAGTCGAAGGGGCACTGGTCTTGGCGGTGCATTTCGTGCTGCTCTGCTGGACCATTGGCCCGGCCTGAGCGGCGCTGACCAGGAGCGCGAGCACAATCGTGGGGGCGAAGAACTTCATCGTGCGTTGCGTGCAATGAGGCAAATCAGAGAGTGACTTTCTCAGCGGCGACTGAAAAAAACGGAAGCCTCTGCAACGTCGGGCATGAAGCTCAAGGGCCCTTTCTACTGGCCAGGTCACAGGAAAACACCTCCGTTATCATTATAATCTTGGTCGCCAGGCCATCTGGCGTACATGCACATGCAAATGCAGTGGGCGTCGGGTTGTTTTTCGCCTGGATTCGGCGTTAGGAGTGGGATCGCTGCGTTGTAATCTGCAGGATCACATTCGAGTTTCGAGCATGGACCCAACGCAACGCTGCCAAGCTGACGCAGGACGCGGAACAGCTGGCAGGCTGACTGTTGCAGTCATCTGCGTAAGGACATTCGACCGAAAGGAAGTCGGACTGCGTCGCATCAACATGCCTCCATCATGTTGATTCGGGCAGCCAGCAAAAGCCACGGCGCTTTTGCGCCGGCCTTTGTCTGCCGGTATGGTATGAGGGCCGCCCTTCCGGTCAAGCTGGATGGCATAACGCCACGTTGGGATCGACGAAGCGAGGGCGCGTTTAGTAGCAGCTTGATACTGCAATTGGAGTGCGAAGATTCGGAGCTCAGCTCGTTGGTCTGCGTGGAAGCTGGTCGATCTAGCGAGGAGAGAGAGCATGCTCCACAAGCAGCTGCTGGTTTCGATGAGCGCTTCGGATCGAGCACGCAGAGCCATGCGCAAGCGGATGTTCCTCATCGATCGCTTTGAGACGGGCGGGGAACGGAGACTCGAAAGGACAGCCAGTCCGTCCGCATCACGAACATGCACCGTATCCGGATGGATAGCTCCCCCCGTAAAGGTGGCGGGTGGATCCCTTCGCTGCAACTTGGTGCGTTTCGCTGGTCAGCACTCTCCATCTGGAATCGCAGAACGTTTATTTGTGCCAGATGGTTCCCTAGCATTCATCAACTGAGGCGTGTTGACTGCAACCGTGCCTCATGAGGCACGCGCGGCAAAGGTATACGTTGTTGCATCGCTTCGCCAGATGGATCTCTTCAACATGCTCATTCATTTAGTTGTGGATCTCAGGTTGCTCTTCTACAGCTGCGAGGTGACGTGATGCTGCAACACTCGCGACTCCAAGCTCGTCTAAGTTGCCACAATGTTCAGCAGACCGTGCGCGCCCTGCTTCTTGGGGGCCACGAGGATGGCCTTGCGCACGTCGCGACCCTGAAGATGGCGCTGTACGGCAGGGGAAGCCAACGCCAGCGCCAGCACGCGCTCCGAGTCGCGGGCCTCTAGCAGCGCCGCGTCCACCAGGATCGTGTCGCGCGGCTTTCCTTGCACTTGCAGCACCACCTTCACCTGCGCTCGCGCCAGCAGCGCCAGGTCGTACGCTGGCCACGAGGAAGCGTGAACGTCCGCATCCTCATCACCGCCCTCGAGCGCCTGGAACATCTCGGCAGCGCTGTGGGGCGCGAGTGGAGCCAGCATCTGGACCAGAGCACGCAGCGCCTCCTCGAAAGCAGCTGAGCCCTCCAGCTGCGTGTGGTGCTCGCCCAGGAAGTTGGACAACTTCATGAGCTCTGCGATGGCCACGTTGAAGGACTGGTAGTCGTCCAGCGCCTCTGTCACGCGCTGGATGGTCCCATGCAGTTCATGGCGCAACTCCTTCTCCGCATCTTCAGCTTTTACAGCAGAAGCGCCCTGGCCGCGATGAGACAGCGCGCCGTCCAGCAGTGACCAGATGCGCGCGAGCCATCGCGACTGCCCTGCCAGGTCGCTCTCGTCCCACTCGAGCTCATGGGCCGGTGGCGCCTTGAATAGCACTGCGAGCCGCGTGACGTCAGCGCCGTGGCGGGCGCGGATCTGCTCTGGGTCCACGCCGTTGTGCTTGGACTTGGACATCTTCTCCCACAGCGTCACCACCGGCAGCCCCGTCTTCTTCTCGATCACAACCGTGCGTCCGTCATCGTCCACTTCCTCGTACTCGCCAGGCGCCAGCGGGCGCAGCGAGCCTGGAGCCTTGTGAGTCCGTCCGAGCACCATGCCCTGTGCTAAAAGCTGCGCGAAAGGCTCGTCAGTAGCCAGCAGCCCCTGGTCGAACAGGAACTTTGTTACGAAGCGCGAGTACAACAGGTGCAGGATGGCGTGCTCGATGCCGCCAACGTACAAATCCACACCCGTGCGCTTGAGCCACGAGCGCGCCTGCTCCGGCGCGAAGGCAGCCACGTCGTTGCGCGCGTCGCAGTAACGCATGTAGTACCACGAACTGTCCACGAACGTGTCTAGCGTGTCGGTGTCCCGCTCGGCCTCGCCGCCGCAGCGCGGACACGTGCAGTGTCGCCAGCTCGCCATGCGCGCCAGCGGCGAGTCACTGCTTCCTTTGCCACGAAGGTCATCGGCCACGTCCTCACCCACAGGTGGAAGCCGCACAGGCAGCTGCTCCACTGGCACCCCTACGGGTCCACACGATGGGCAGTGAACGATAGGCACGGGCGTTCCCCAATATCGCTGGCGTGACACCAGCCAGTCGCGCAGGCGGAACTGCGTGGTGGCGCCACCGACGCCCTCAGTCGCCAGGCGGGCGTTGATGGCCACTGCCGCTTCCTGAGACGTCATACCGGAGAACTCGCCGCTATCACACAGCATCCCGTGCTCCGTGAACACGTCGTCCTCGTTACCGACGGAGTCATCGCCATCGCTCGCCACCACCACCGGGCGCACCTCGAGGCTGTGGTGGCGCGCGAAGGCCAGGTCGCGACTGTCGTGAGCCGGCACACCCATGACCACGCCTGTGCCGTAATGAGCCAGCACGTACTCGGCCAGGTAGATGGGCACGTGGCGGCCCGTGAGCGGATGACGCGCGTACAGACCTGTGAAGACGCCTGCCGTCGTGTCGCCCTTCCCTCGGTCGTCTTTGCTCATGGCGCGCACCTTGGCTACGTAGGCATCAACGTCCGCACGCTGCGCCGTCGGCACCTGTGGGAGCAGTGCCTCAACTTCAATGCTGTCAGGCGCCATCGACACGAAGCTCACCCCGAAGAGCGTGTCCACGCGCGTGGTGAACACGGAAAGCGGCGTCCGCCTTGTGGCGGTTGCCGCATCCGCGACCACCTGGAATTCCACGCGGGAGCCTTGCGAACGCCCAATCCACGACGCCTGCATGCGTTTCACGGCCTCGGGCCACTTGGTCAGCTGCACGAGCAGAGAGAAGCAGTCAGACAGGCACGCAGCGCCTTCCCAAAGGGACAGTTATACAAACAGAGACACTTGCCTTGTCCAGGTCGTCCAATAGACGGTCACCATAGTCCGTGATGCGCAGAAACCACTGGTTGAGCGAGCGCTGCTCCACGAGGGCACCCGAGCGCCAGGAGCGACCCTCGGCGTCCACCTGCTCGTTAGCCAGCACGGTCTTGTCCACGGGGTCCCAGTTCACGAGCGCCTCCTTGCGGTAGGCCAGTCCCTGATCGAACATCTGCAGGAAGACCCACTGCGTCCACTTGTAGTAGTCGGGCAAGCACGTGGTCACCTCGCGGTCCCAGTCAAAGCGGATCCCCAACGCCGTGAGCTGTTGCTTGGCCTGCGCGATGTTGGCCACCGTCCAGTCCGCAGGCGATACGCCGCGCTCGATGGCCGCGTTCTCCGCGGGCAGCCCGAAGGCGTCCCAGCCCATGGGGTGAAGCACCTCGAAGCCCTGCATGCGCTTGAGCCGGGCCATGCAGTCACTGATGGTGTACACGCGCACGTGGCCAATGTGCAGCTGGCCGGAGGGGTATGGGAACATGGCGAGGCAGTAGAACGTCTCCTTCGGTGGCGTCGGAGCCGTCGCTAGCGGCTGCGGCTGCGCCCAGCGCTGCTGCCACTTGGCCTCGATGGGCGCCCACGCATGGCTGGCGCTGGCGCTGGCGCTGGCTCTGGCACTGGCGAAGCTGCGCCGCGACAGGAGCGGACTGCGCAGGCGGCTGCGCAACATCTTGCCGATGGAGTGATGGTGTTGGTTCAGATCGGCGGATGACAGGCGACAACCGCAGGTGATCAAATACCCACGACCCAATTCCGGTCGAGTGAAAACTCCAGATGTGAGCAGCAAGCACCCAATCCGCGTTTAGAAATTCGCCAACGACTGTTTCTATCGTTGAGATCTCACCCAAGGGTCGAACAAAAGCAGAAGCGAAGGCGAAAGCAACGGAAACAAACCATGGTGCTGTCGGCGGGGGATATCACGACCTTCAACATCCAGCACGGCTACGTGGAGGGGCTGGTGCGCGGCTTCCGCTCGGGCTTCCTGGACGACGTGGACTACCACCACCTCACGCAGTGCGAGAGCCTCGAAGGTGAGACACGAGAGGCGTTCCTTCCTTCCTTAATTGGTCGATTTCGTCTAACGGACGGACGCATTGCTGTTGCTGTGAGCAGATGTGAAGCTTAATCTGCAGGAGACGGACTACGACCAGTTCCTGGCGGACGAGGTACGCGACGACCACCTTTTTAGAGTGATCGAATCATGATGGGGACCGCAGGGGGAGGGGCTGGCCTGAAAGAGCTGCTCGTGTGACGTTTTGCTGTGGTTGCGATGCAGTCGGGCGGGGTCACGCCTGGACTAATCCAGTCGGGGACGACGAACAAGCTGGTGGAGGAGGTCCAGTTCCTGCGCGCGCAGGCCATGGAGCCGCTGGGGGAGTTCCTCGACTTCATCACGTCCGTTTCGCTCGTGTTATTCTCAGGGGCTGTTTGCAAATGTGACCGAATGAGTACCGACCATGCTACTTTCTTAATCTGATCTGTTTGGTGATGCAGCTACGAGTACATGATCGACAATGTGATCCTCCTCCTCAAGGGAACGCTCAACGGACGCGACGTGAATGAGCTGATCGCGCAGGTGAGGAATTGCGGCCGAGGGGAGGGGGGGGGCCAGTTAATTGCCGCTTTAACACGCGATGTCTTGGTCTCGTTTGCTTGTCAGCTCCACCCGCTGGGAAAGTTCGACGAGTCCATCATGCGCAGCATCTGCACCTTCGAGCCGAACTCGAAAGGCTACTCGGATTTGTACGAGACCGTGCTCATTGACACCCCCATCGGTATGCATCCCGAGAGTTTCCCCGACTACGTGCGGCTCATTTGCCTACTTCCTCTTCGTCGACTATCAGTCGGAGAAGAAGAAAACTCCCCGTTCTCATAATCATCGGTTGTGTTTGATCTTCTCTTTCAACACAGGGAATTACTTCAGCCAGTTCCTGGAAGAAAGCGCAGGCGGCGATCGGATGGAAGGCACCTCGGAAGTGCGCAACGTGCTGGAAGAAGTGCAGATGGAGCTCATCAAGAACAGCATGCTGAAGCTCTGGCTCGAAGACTTCTTCAACTTCTGCCAGGTAACTAACACCCAGCTAGCTGGACTTTCGCTGTTGTTGCCACGGTGACTAGTGGTGGTCCGATTGGTGCGTGGGCGACGATCTGACGGTTCTCATTCGTTCGTGTCTACACTAGAAAATTGGCGGGGACACGGCCATCATCATGGGAGAGATCCTCAAGGCGCGAGCGGATCGCATCGCCATCAACATCACGCTCAACTCGTTCGGCACGCCGTTGAATGAGGTAAGTGATTCGAGGCGAAGCAAGTGAAGCGTTCGTCACTTGGTACCAACTGCTGTGGCCTGGATGCTTTCTCTTCAGCCTGCGATGCGCATCTCGGATCGCAAGCCGCTGTACCCGTCCATCGGAACGCTCTACCCCGACGCGACGGAGGTGCTGGCGGAGGCGGGCGACGAGTCGGCGCTGGGGGCCGCGCTGGAGCCGTATCCGGTGTACCGCAAGATCTGGGAGGTGCACCAGTCGGAGGGCGTGGAGAGCAAGTCCATTGATGACGCCTTCTACGAGCGCGACGTGCAGATGTCGGAGCTCGCGTTCCAGAGCCAGATGCACTTCGGTACGTTCGTTTCTTGATATCGGATCGTCAGGTGCTGGACTGACGCGGTATTCCCCCGGATGCTGCAGGCTGCTTCTACGCGTACGTGAAGCTCAAAGAGCAGGAGGTGCGCAACCTGGTGTGGATCTGCGAGTGCATCGTGCAGAACCAGCGCGACGCCATCAACAACTTCATTCCGATCTTCAGCGACAGCGCGCCGTGGCGTGGCCGGTCCAACAAGCATTAAGGGAAGCAGACAGGAAGCAGACAGGAAGCCGAGAAGGAAGGAAGGAAGGAGGCCGAAGTCCCATGGCCCATACACATGCACTGATGGATGACACCCGTTGAATCACCCGATTCAGAGCGGAAGTTTTCAGCTCGGAGTGTGTTTAACTGAATAACCCATTTATATTTTCAAGGGTGTTTGGGTCGGAGCTGACGACGCCTGATTCTCCTCGTCTTTGTGACGGCCTCTTTGCTTGCTGGTCAAACTGAAGGAGGGGCGGAGACGACACTAAAACAACGAGCATAATGGTGCGTGGCATGTCGTGGCGTCTGGGGAGCCGCAGCTACTGCTCTCAGCGCCGCGCATGTGTCTGACTCGCTGTGCTGTGCGCAGAATCGCTTCTCTGCTTTGCGTTCGGTGGCGAGACGCTCGTTTTCCTCGGCGGCAATCTTTAATCGAGGTGGGTGGCTTCCTGCTCCTGTCTGCGTTCTGCGCTGAATGCCCAGCGTTGCTGCTGCGACCGGCATGTAGATGGGATGTGTCGTAAGCTAAGTGTCTTCCCCCTCGCTTTCGTGTACTGGGATGCATACAGCCGTGAAGAGGGTGCAGCGCAACAACGTCGCGCTCCTGGGGAACAGCGACGAGTACGAGTATCTCAAGGACGAGGTCGCTCGACGACTCATCGATCGGCTCGAGGTACTTTAGATTATTTGCATTGCATTAGACGAGCACAGATTCGGCTAGAGAGGAGCGGTGGTGGCGGGTTGGATTGACTGACTGATCATGATCCGCGTGCCTCTCCTTCGTTAACAGGATATCCAGCGCGATTTCCCCTTGGCGCTGGACCTTGGGTGTGGAAGCGGCCATCTCTACAAGAACCTGAGTGTTGACGATGGGCTGGGTGGTGTTAAGAAGCTCATCCAATGTGACTCAGCAGGTGCGTTCATGCACTGGTAGACGGATTACTAGTGGCCATGTCACGGGCTCTATTTTAACGGACGGCGCTTGTCTCTGGTATGTGGTGAACGTTTTCCTGCAGAAAAACTGCTGCTTCGCGACGATCTCGAGACGGAACACACCACGCGTAAGGAGCTCTTTTGTCTCGAGCATCTATCTACTCTCGTACTGTGACGGAGATCAAAGACACTAAACGTGAACTTGTCCTTCTCGCTCTTGCATTCGTTGGTTGGCGGCGTTATCTCATAGTGGAGACGACGCGCTTGGTGGCAGGCGAAGAGTTCCTACCGTTCCCGAAGGAGCACTTCGACTTGGTGATGAGCTCGCTGAGCCTGCACTGGGTGAACGACCTCCAGAGCACGTTCGATCAGATCCGAGACACGCTGAAACCCGACGGAGCGTTCCTCGGCGCCGTGCTCGGAGGCGACTCGTTGCAGGAGTTGCGGTACGTTTTGTTTCTCTCCGAAATCGGCATTTGTTGGATGGCAATAATCACTTATTGCTCTCAACGTCTTGGACTATTTTTTGCAGGAGTGCCTTCATCCTGGGGGACCAAGAGCGCCTAGGTGGCATCTCCCCGCATATCTCCCCCTTCATGAACGTTTCCGACGCTGGCAACCTCTTGTCCAGCACGGGGTTCACGCTGTGCACAGGTACATGCCGTGCTCGTAGCCTTGAATCCTCGACCGTCTAGCCTCGCCTAACGAACGCTCCTTGCTGTCTCCTTCTCCTTCCGACCACAGTGGACACAGACTACATCCAAGTGGACTACCCGAACGCATTCGTGCTGATGGAGCACCTTCGTGGCATGGGTGAGAACCACGCCGTGCAGTCCCAGGGCACCCCGGTCACGCGCGAGTCACTTCTGGCGGCGGCTTCCATCTACCAGACCATGTTCGGCCAGCCAGACGGCACGGTGCCAGCCACCTTCCAGGTCATCTACCTCATCGGCTGGTCGCCCCACGAGTCCCAGCAGAAGCCGCTGCGCCGCGGCTCGGCACAGCACTCGCTCAAGGAGCTCGGACACTCGTAGAGCGAGTCGCGTTGACGCATGAGAAGATTGCACCCGTCTGGTGTATTGTTGTGTGTGATACGGTACTCTCTGCGGCATTACTACCCCGTGCTGGTTTATTTCTTGCACTACGGTGCAAGCGTGCGACGTTAAGAAATGCCAATCTGGTATCTTCATACTGAAAAGAGTTCGATAACGCGTCATGTTCAAAACGTGAAGGGTGCTGAAAGTTACATCACACTGAAATGAGTTTGTTAATCTGACATGTTACAATACTCCGCCGATGGCGGTAAAAAATGAGCAGTGAACGAGCGTCAAAGCCCCAAAGGCCAGAAGTATGGCGGATCCGGCGTGGGGGCCGCTGTCGGTGTCCGACGAGGAGATAGCGCGGGCGCTGTGCTCCTTCCAGCAGGTGCAGCCGCCGACCCATTCGCCGGCGGCTTCCCCAGATCAGTTCGTACAGCAGCAGCAGGATCTCCGGAGCTTCGTCGGTCAGCCGCAGCGGCAGCACGACGCGATCTCGTATCGCCACCAACTGGAGTGTCATCGGCCCTCCGCTCCCAATGAAAACGCGTTCGGAGCCGCAGGAACCATCATAGACCAGACGAATGATACGTTCCACGTGGTCCCGGTGGCGACGCGTCCGACGGCGGAGATGGCGTGGCAGTTCGCAGGTTTGAGAGCTCCCACGACCTCGAGTGACGACTGGCTGCGACAGCAGCAGCAAGAGCAACGACAGCGGCAGCTACTGCACCAACACCAACAGGAACAGCAGCGGCAGCAAAGCGTTGGATTTCAGCAGCAGCAGCAGCAGCAGCAGCAGCAACAGTACCCACCCAGCGGCAACTTCGAGCAGGTCATGTGGAGCAATGACGTGCACGCGTCTGTCGCCGCGTCTCAGATCGACCCGAACTTCGGCAACGACGACAGAGACCAAGCATCACCGCAACACAGACTCCAGAGAGCATTCAGTCCGTTCTACAGTGGGTCGCTCCAGATGGCTGCTCAACAAACGTCCCTGGGACCCACGCCAGTGGCGGCGGCGGCACTACCCGCGTATGTTCCAAATTTTGGCGTTCCACCGCAATCCAATAGGAATGGAAGAGGGGCCATGTTCGCGCCAGAAGAACTCGCAATGAGCCCTGCTTATCCAACTCATGGGAGCCTTCCCATGGGTCCACAACATCCATGGGCCATGGAGATGGAGATGGCCAGGGCGGTGCCATCCCAGCCACAGTCGGCGCAAGGTGGCATGCAACAGCAATTCTTTCCAGTCGAGGCCTTTGAGCACGGGCGGCAGGAGGTTGCGGCTCTTGCAAACGCGTCCACTCCAGATGAGGCCTTCTTAGACTCGCTCAGTGCATACCCAGCCGATGGGAGAAGCGCCATGAGTGGTGGTGCTGAGAGCGGAGGGTTCCAACGCAACTCGGGGGCTGCGATCACCCAGCTGCACGTGCAGACGCAGTCGCCCCTACCGATCCCACCCATTCCGCCCTCCCGCGTGGTGGTGATCCCAGGAATGTCGCTGACCGCGTCGACGCGTGTCGTGCGCATGCGTGACATCCTGAATTACGACAATCCGAGTGCTACAAAGGCGGGTGCGAAGCGCTTGCAAGGACGAAAGCACCAGCGGGCACCTCCCAAGCCCAAGGCCCCAAGGAAAAAGTCGGCAGTCAAGCGACAGAAGAAGCAACCAGAACAGCAACCCCAGCGGCGACCATCGCCTACGAATGAGCACTCCAGCGCCCCGTCGACCCAGTCGGTGAACGCAGCAGTCTTTCGATCCCAACCACCCACTAAGGGATTTGATCCGACTCGCTTCGCTTTCGTGGGATCCCAAGCCACTCGAGAGCTGCAGCAGGCCGCCAGCGCTATGACCCCAAAGCCGTCACTTCCTCCCATTCCGGTGGTTCCGCGTCACTCGCTGCAAACGGCTGCTCCGCCACCCCCGTCAAAAAAACTCCCAGTTGCTGCCATCGGTTCATCCCAGCGTACTGTCGTGTCAGCCTCAACGCAACCCAAGAAGAGAGGTCCATACACGAAGAAGACGAAGAAGACGAAGAAGGAGGATGCACCGCCAGACCCGAGCGCGCTCCCCACCGGAACCCAATTCACAATCAAAGGACCGGTAAAACCCGATACGAACCCGACCGCCGTGCTCAGCTCAGTGGATCGTTCGATGACTACGATGACTGTCTCTGGATCGACACCAAGGCCAGCCCCGAAAGCGCAGGGACAGGGACCCATTCCACGCAATGTCTCCACCGCCATGCAGATAGTGGGCGTCCTTGCCATTCCCAACGGTCAGTACTGTATGGGAAAATCTCACCCCACCGCTACAATGGGTAGCGGCGGCGTTCAGCAACAACGTTGGCAGGATCCAAGTCTTGTGGCGCCAAACAAGAAAAGGGAAGCTCAGCTCCCAGTCGGGCGGCGGCAGGGCGTTGCGCTTCAACCTCCAGGACTGCTACCTGTTAACGGAGCGACACAAGGGGCCGGAGTTGGTGCGGCGCCAAGGAGGAAAAGCAAAGCAAAGTTGCCACGGCCTCAATTGAATCCTGGTGCTGCTATCGGTGCGCAGGCCGCGATGCAGCAGCAACCGGCGGGACGAGCAGCTCTGTTGCCTCCTGTGTCCAGTACTGCTGCCGACGTCGCCACCGCGTCGACGACGGCGGCACCTGCGGTTGCCAAGCAGGCGCACGTGGAGAATAAGACGGTAGTGATCTTCTGCAAACGGGACTTCATGCGTTATCAAGCGGCCAAGATCTGGCGGAAGTACCAGGAGCAGCTGAAGAAGCAGGAGGAGTGGCGCGAAGTGCGTGTGGCGGGCAAACGCACGCGATACCTCAACTCTAAGTACGACGACGAGATCCGAAAGGCGCATACCCGAAGCCATAAGAAAGTTGGAAGGCCTCGAAAGCTCGCGGCTTCTCTCCGCTTGGCGCAAGAGAGCGAGGAGAGTGGCAGCGATAAGATCCCGGCTACATCATCCCTGGTGGAGGCGTCGAATGCACGTTCGACTGGAATCGACAATACGGGGAGCTCCCAGTCGGAGGAGCAAGCGTTCACGCTCCCAAGCGCACCCGCGATGCAAGACGGCAGCAATGATTCGACATCGGGGGCATTACCCGGGATGGCAGATGCATGTTCGGAGACGACGGGCGTCGGAGTGGTCTCCAA
The DNA here is from genome assembly GCA_001712635.2 of Nothophytophthora sp. Chile5. Lineage (NCBI taxonomy): Eukaryota > Oomycota > Peronosporomycetes > Peronosporales > Peronosporaceae > Nothophytophthora > Nothophytophthora sp. Chile5. Next base: position 17,438 of record MBAC02005540.1, read on the forward strand.
AGTGGCGGACCAAGTAGGCGCGCTTGCAATCGCAGCTGAGTCGGGCAACGCGTCGAGCATTACTGCCGGTATCTACGCGTTATCCGGTGAGCTTAATGCCGACGCCACCACCGGGGGGGCCCGGAGCGAGGTAGTCTCTCGCCCTTCGAAGCAACAGCTTGAGGGTTGCATCAGCGTCAGGATGACGGCAACGCCGACCATGGTAGATGTATCAACTGAACATTCCACGGAGAGTGGCAATGGCTGCCAGACTGAGGACCAGATCTCAACCACAGCCGCGATACAAGTCAGCAGCAACGGTAAGATGCCGGTGATGCCATCGACGGTGGAGACGCCGACATGTCCGACAACTGAAAACGGAGGGAGCTCCCAAGCGTCGATGCGAACGAGTACGAGCACAAACGCAGTCGACTTGAGCACCTCATCGATGATCGCAAACGACGAATCATCCATAGGAACGAGTGCCTTCACCGCCGAGATCAACACAAACGGGGTCGCGACCTCGCTGATCCAAGACAAAGCTGTCGACGATACTACGGAGTCGTGTGCAGGTGGTGAAGAGCATCTACGTGTGGAAAACGAGCAGCAGCTGCGTGGAAAAGGAGTCGCATTGCCCTCCCCAGCTATAGCGAATGCTGCCCCAGCAGTTTCTGATCCAATGGCGATTGTGAGAGAATACACAATATAGTGGTAGTTAAATGCTAGTGGGTGGCCTGAACCTAGCGCATGGAGGCTCATGGGGACAGAAACTGGTAGACGGCTAGCTTCGTCTCGATCGCTCCGGGACCTCCTCTCGCTCGTCGTCGTTGTTGCTACTGCTGATCTTCTTCCGGTGCAGGGTCTTTGATTCGCCACCCGCAGCGGAATGCCGGGTCTTGGGCACCGTTTTGCTGCTGGCTGCGTTTCTCGTGGAGGCGGAAGCGGCCGTCTTCGTCGATGCGTTGTTGCTTCTGCTCTTGCTCGCGATGGCCGGTCTGCCCGGGACGGAGACCGG